>OOFC01002490.1:41660-128589 GCA_900323345.1 Pseudochromis fuscus | reverse complement strand
GGGGGAGCTGTCTTTGCTGACCGCCGTCAGCCGCCTCGACAGCTCCGGCAGCTGGAAGAAGTCTGCCTCCTTCTGCAGCCTCCTCCTCTCTTTGAAGAACTCGGGCAGGAAAAGCTCCGAGTCCCGTAAATAGTCCAAAATGTATCGGAACAGAAAGCCGTCCCGGTCGAAGAAGAAGCGGCCCTTGCCGTCTTTAGGCAGCTCGGCCGGGGAGCTGTGCGTAAACTTGGTCCACAGCAGAGAGTTGGGGACCGCGGTGAGAGTCTCCAGCCGGGTCACATACACCTGGCCACCTACGTTCAGCTCCACTATCTCTGGGAAAGTTGAACTCTGGCTGTCAGTTTGAGCCATTTCTCTCCCCCTCTCTCTCTCGGTAGGTGCCCTGACGAGGAAGGACAGTTGGGGAGTATCCTCACTGTACAGAAATGTTTATATTGGTTTGGCTGTGTGGGAGGAGGAGAGGGAAAAAGGACGGCCAACAGAGACATTAACTGTTCAGCGGAAAGCTCTGAGAAAACATAGTGATGCATTCAAGGACTCCGTGTAAGCCTCGACTTCCTACTTTGAAACTGTTGGTTTGTATTAGGTGGTATCTAGTGTCTAATAACAGTAGTGGAAAGCGATTCCTATAATTATTTGCTGATTAATAATCTGTAAAACAACCAGAAAACTATCCAATAAATGGAGATAAATATTTCTCTCTGTGATGTGTAGGAGTAGATGGATAAAGCAGTAATACAAGTACACTTGCACTTAATATTTTCACCCCACGTTTGAGAATAAATTGTATTTTCTTATTCCAATACTATTGCTTAGAAAAGTAACTCTACTCTGCAAATATTTTCAAAATTGTTATGTTATAAATACTTGTTATAAATGTTCATCCATAATGAACTGAGTCACATTCTACAATTATCCAGATTTGTTATTTATGACACATCACACAGTTTACATCCTGGAAGTTCTTGTAACCAAATGGATCTGCAGTGTTTTTATAATCTGTCATAACTCAAGCAAATTAAGGATGTGGTGATATCTGCAACAGGATGTTTACACAGTACATAACAGTAAAAAAACACAACATAACATAACATAACATAACATAACATAATTTAACGTAACCACATAACATAACATAGGATTTCATAGCATAACATAAAATAATAAAACCTATTTCCAGGTACTTTCACTCCATTTCTGTGCAGAAACTTTGTAATATAATATTAATGCACCTTCAGCACATGAAAGAAGACAATCTGTTATTTTTGAAGAAGTATTATTATTATTATGACGACCATAACAACGGTGTCTGTTCATTATGTTTACATAAAGCGCCATGATAGTACTAACACATTATTTAACCTGTCACATAAAATGTGTGCAGTCACTATAAACAGCAGCAGTGAGGCCTGGAAACCACATTTTCACCAAAGAATTTATGTAGTACCGTGTGAGTGCTGCAGGTTTTGATCATATAACATGACCCTCATCAGCCTCTGAGAAACTCCATCTGTGTGTATGAAGCTAAACATACTTCTAATATCTTACAGCTGGTATCACAGAACTTTATAATGCATTACAAAGGCTTGATGCAGCTTTGTGTTGACACATAGTTTGTTGTGCAAACGATTGCTACAATGTGTGGTGATTTTGACTTCAGTTTAGAAATCAAGCTCTTCATTTCAAGGGTGCAGGGGCGTCACATTATTTGTCATACAAGCACTTTTTCTTCTGGACCCGGCAGGAAGCAAACTCATCATCAGTCCACCCACGTTTTAGTTAAGAATTTAAGGGATGATTATATTGGGTGTGACTGGAAGGATCAAACTGATGAATATGTCACCTTGATGACACCAGGATGAGGTAGTCTATGTGTGTGTTTACATCTCTGCACTCATCGTAGAATAACAAGCAAAGGTCAGCACACATGATGTACAGAAAACCTCGACTTTAAAGGGTAAGATAAAGGTGGTCTCACTGATCTGTGATGTCTCCAAAATCCCTTGAAAGGAGGCCGCACTTTCACTCAGACCCTCGTATGTCTTAACACTGAATTGATTTCAGCTTAACACCAAAGACCTCTTTGATCTAGTCTCCAAGTGCAGTGTAGGCTGTATTCATATTTCAGTCCATGCACTAGTTTTTCTGCAGAGGACGACATCACCGCTCATACTCTCAGCAGACTGTGTAATGTGTCTCAGATGTTGAGTTTTGCTTGGTTTACAAAATCCATCAGATGCTCATGAGAGAGACATGATGAAGAGCCATCTGTATTGTGGAAAACACATCTTGTCTTTATGTTGCTGGGAAGCATACAAGGTCTTTACCAACATGGCCACACAGAGACACAGTAGCAACATTAGAAATGGATTACAGTACATGAGTAAGTCATCAAGACCAATCAGCACAATCTTGCAGAAAAGTTGCCAGTGACGCAGCTGTGAGATAAATATGCATATGGTATAAATGTTGCAGAGATTTTATATGCAAAAATGCTGATAAAAGGTGAAGACAGCTGAAGCAAAATTACTAAACATTCAATAGTGGATAATATGGGTTTAAGAAGCTGAAACTAAGCAGAAAACAGACGTTGGAATCATTTTTTGTTTTTGAGGTTGATGCATTTTGATAAAAATATGATGATCATGTATTAATAAATGCAATACCTGTACATATTGCTTAATGATCAGAATAAAACATGATATTCTAACATCAGTATTTCCAGTGTTTTAGTGAGATTAAGCCCCGGTGTGGGGGATGCAGCATCTGATCATAAAAGCTCTTCTTCAACTTTGCTGCGATTGTTACTGAAATCACACACACTTGTAGCTGTTCATGTTTTACAGCACAACCATCAACGCCCCAACTCTCCCAGCCAGTTTCACTCTCTGGGTTACACTGACATCTAGTGGAGGGTAAATGAAGAAGCAGCCTGTTTTTCCTGTGTGACTGTGATGTTGATATTTCAAACTAAGCTTCAGTGTGTCCAAACAACCTCTGTAAAATCCACCTTTGAGACAACAGCTTAGAAATAATTCAAACATTTTACACTAAAATCACAAAACACTTATTAGTGACCATTGTAGATAACTGGGCAGATTTATTTTATAGCTGTATCTTGGCATTTTTCCTCTGCTTTAGCTTTATCTTTAAAGTTTTTTTTTTTAGTGCCCACTGAATAAATGGTTTAGTCCCTCTTCCTCTCTTTCTGCACTCCTCACCTAAATTGTCGCCCTCTGTCCAGTCTCAACCCCGTGTCCGTGTCATCGTCCTTAAAGGTTACATTTTTTATTCTCAGTCTGGTGGAGGATAATTGGATAAATGAAGATGTAAAGTTTAGCTCTCCGGCCATTTCCTAGAGAATATGAAGGTTACTCTATAAGAAGTATGGCAACTCATTTAACAATCATACATAGAAAGTTCTCACAGTCAACTCCTCTTGAGACATTTTAGTTCATAGCCACAGCCTTTGGTTTATATCCTTTCAGGCTGTACATTTTGTGGTGTTTAGTGTTTTGATCTAAATTGCTGTTTACTACTTGTTAACATCTTAGGAGTTGTTTGGTGACTATTCAGTGCATCTTATTTCCATAAAAAACATGTTTTTGAGTTGTTGTCACGAGAAGATAACAGTGTACTACTGCAATGTGACAACACGGGGCACCTGTGTGACTGAGATTCAAATGACTGATGTGATGATGAAGATTCAGAAGTTCATTGAAAGCTTGTTTTTGTAGAAAATAATAGGAGGAAGATTTTATTTTCATGTACAGTAAACTCAAATATACATCTCTTTAGTTCATATGACTCCACCTAGTGGTAGATAGATAGATAGATAGATAGATAGATAGATAGATAGATAGATAGATAGATAGATAGATAGATAGATAGATAGATAGATCTCCCTGTGTGTATTGTACATATTGTTATGAATGTGTGCAGTGTCTTTCATGCTGAGGAATCATGTGACCTCCTGCTTGTGACATGAAGCAGCCCTCTGAAGTGACATCCAGCCAGACACTGTCACTCTGCAGTGTAGTGGAGTGTGACCTCTACAGCACCGGGCCCATCATCCATGTGTTGTCTCTCCTCTCTCGCCCTCCCTCAGCTCCTCTCCACTGATCCTCTCCCTGCTCTTGTCCGACACACAGACAGAAGTCGACTCTTTCTCTCTGTCAACAGGGAAACATTGATCCCTGCTCTCTTCTTCTCAAAAACACACTTTGACTTCTTGTGCTTGTTTTGTCCACATCTCACATCTCACACACACACACACACACACACACACACACACACACACTTACTTCCACTTTTTGAATAAGGTGTGTTACTCATACAGTACGGTACTTGCAGTAAAGTATAAAACAGTTACACGGCTCTTTCTGTTTTCAGTCAGAATGATGCTGCTTCAGTAAATATTATTTCAAGCAGACCCCACTGACTGAGCCTGAGATGTACCAAATCTAATGACCTTAAACATTAACACTCAAATTAACCAAGAGGCTTTCCTCTAATAATCTAATGCATCCATATTTTGATGATTTAAATGTCGGTACTTCAAATTAAACCCAGGAATATTCCTCTGTTCTGCCTGATGTTGTGGAGAGAAAAAGTCACAGACCTGAAGGCCTGACCTGGAAGGAGTGATCTGCTCCTCAGTGGCAGGTAGTGAGAAAGGTGGAGTGAAGACTTGAGCAACACAAATAGCATGTAGGAATTTACAATCTGATTCATGGTTTCTCACTGGAGTGACTTCCTGTGTGACTCCAGAGCTAAGTTGGTACTGTTTCTAGTGTCCCTGTGTTGAAGACATGCATGTGAGTGAGAGGAAAATTATTCTACGTAGCAGGTAAACAGATCTGGAAAATTAACACGCTAACAGTGTCTGATTGTATGTCTTGTGCAGAGATCAAATAAAAGAAAGTTTCTATTGAAAAGAGAAAGTCCAGCTGTTTTTGTGGGACACAGACTATATTGATGGTGGATGAAGCAGGGAATTATGAAGGTGGTGGATTCAGAAAGTTCAAAGCAGGAAACAGACATCTTACTAAAAGGAGAGAAACTCAGAATGAGCAGGATAGAAATATTTCATTTAAAAGACAGATACTCTAAAAACTCACAGCGCTGGTTTACAGGAGGTGATTGTTTGTGGAAAGATACAGAAACACAGGAGCAGTATGAAGAAGAGGACAGAGGTGTGTAGGTCCTTGCTGCTGTTTGTGTTTTCTCAGTCTGAGAATGATGACAGTGATGACAAATCTCACACCTTCTGAAAACAATGGCTGTGATAAGAAGTGATGAGACACATGAAAGAACACACAATGGGCAAATGCATATGCACAGCACAACAGCAGCCAAGGCACACATAATGAACACATACACTCCAACTGTAGTTTCCTGTGTTTCTGAACCGTCTGTAAACCAGAAGAGAGAGTGATGGAGAGGATGGTGGAGACACAAACATGTGATACTTGTTACTTTGTAAGCATTAGGCTGTTACACTGTTACACTTACATGCAACAGTATTAAAAAATCGATCTTGTGTTTATTTTGAAAATATGAGAACAAGAATAAAAGTGTAACATCTGTTCAAACATAACCATTCAAACATACTGAAAACCTGCTCTGTTCAGTATCAGTTTTACAGTTTCTAATAATTTGGCACAGAAAAACACACCCCAATAAAAGTTTTCTTATGCTTGGTTTGAGTTTCAGCAGGTTCCTTTAGCCACGTCAGATTACATCAGAGGTGGGTAGAGGAGCCAAAAATTGTACTCAGGTATGAGTAGTGTTACTTCGAAATAATATTACTCAAGTAGAAGTAAAAAGTATTCATCCCAAAAAAATCACTTAAGTACAAGTAAAAATATATTTGGTGAAAAGACTACTCAAGTACTGAGTAACTGTTTGAGCATAATGTCTGATTTATTTATTTATTTTTTTAATGTGTAATTAGACAGACCAAATAATGTGTAAATTCTGGTATAGTGGTATCGGCAGCGATACAGAGTGATGAGAATAAATCAATTTACTGTAATTCTTCAACTATTTGCCCTATCAACGTAATTGCAGATGATTCCCACTGACGTGCAGCGTTCCGTACATATTACCCACATTATGGTAGTGTACAGAGCTTTCAAAATCAGTGCGAATCACATCGCCAGTGCTAATGGCTGAGGAATTTCTTTCTGTCACCAGGTAAATGTTCGTGGTTAAAGGGTTAATTCGTATGGAAGCGGATTGCATTCACATGGAAAAATAAAAATCGGCTCTGTTTTTCTGAATTAACGAGATAATTATCTTGTAAAAACAGAAATGTTTTTTGAAAAAAGTAAAAAAATGGACTCTGTTTTTCTGAATTAACAAGATAATTCAAAAAAACAGAGCCAATTTTTATTTTTCCATGTGAATGCAATATGCTTCCGTAAATTCGTTCTGTGATTAAACTCTTAACACAAATGATGCAACTACAAAACTACAAAACAAAATCCCAAATTCCTCATATGTCACTCAAGGATTACCCACAAGCCACCTTCTTAAAGGTACAGGCTTGTAACAAAGTGAAAGAGTGAGGCGCGGGAGGCTGGACGGATGTTGTGGATTTCACAACGTGTACATCTAAATAAAAAGTAACGACTCAAGTGTATAGCCCAATGTAGCGGAGTAGGAGTAGCGCTTTTTCTTTACACATCTACTCAAGTAAAAGTAAAAAGTATGGTGCAGTAAAACTACTCATATAAGTAATTTTTTTCCAAAAATGTATTCAAGTAAATACTCAAGTAACGGAGCAAATGCAACTCGTTACTACCCACCTCTGGATTACGTTGAGTTTCTGCTGTGTGATTGGCTGAATACATCTTTGCTTTAGGGAGCAGCTGAACAGGAGTACCTGATGAAGTGCAGGTATGTACTCACTGCATCTGAGGTAATGATGAACATCTCATGTGCTTTACTGTGTTGTGAGTTTTCTGGGCAGGTCTTTGGTGTTTCTGTTGATCTTAAACATGTCTGTCTGTTGTCAGTTGTCGCCAGCTCAATGATTTTGTTTGTATTGCACCAGTTCTCTACCATGCAGCACTTCATGTAAGAAGAAGCAGACGCTGAGTCGCTTCATTCATTTCTATATAATATTCTATGCATAGCAGCTTGTGGCTTCAATCGTACTCATGCCTTATGTGACCGGACAGGACTGGACTGTGTGTGTGTGTGTGTGTGTGTGTGTGTGTGTGTCTCGTCACCTTCTCTCAGGGTTACATCTGCACCCTTGTGCTCCTCAATCAGCTCTAATGGATCCTCTGGCTCAGACTCAGGCTGGGGCACTGATAGTGATACTAAAGACACTAAAATACACACACACACACACACACGCTCATAAGACAGGGTGGGGCTGGAGCCTGATGCGCGTCGTGATGAGCTAAGAGGTCTGACGACCCTTCCAGTATTTTCTTCTTGTCTTTGTCCTTTGTTTCTTCTGTGCTTCACCATTTCTGCTCCTGCAGTCACTGCTACAAAGAAAAACCAGAATCATATCTACAACTACACTTGGTAACATTTGCCAAAATCTCCAACATGTTGTGGCCTCAATATGAAAAATCTAAAAATCTCAGGGCTGTGAATATGAATTTGCATGACATACAAACATTTTTTCATCTGAAATATCACATCGTTGCTTCTGTGTCTTTGTGTCACCACCCACCCCCACCACTGTCCTCACCACAGCCCCTGTGTGTGTGTGTGTGTGTGTGTGTGTGTGAATGGTTCACCCTCCCTCCTTCAGTGTCTCCATTCAGAGAGTGAACAGGTCCCCTGGGGCTAACGTGTGTTTCTCTCTGTGTGTGGATATGACCACTACATTATTCTCCCCACTGACTTTCTATGGAATAATGATAATGAAAAAAAAAAAAAAAAGTGACAGTCCGTCCAGCATGCCCCTTCGTTCCCGGCTTTAGAAAAGAGACGGGCTGAGGGGAACATGTTGTGATGTCGTACAGCTCCCACATGAACAAAGACACATGTCAGAGCACAGACAGAGAGAAACATAGTACGACTAGTGAAGTGGTATTTTACAAGTTTGTGCTAATTTTTTATGACAACCTTCATCACACAATTTGTTATACTGCTAAAAGTGGCCTTAAATTTTCTGTATAAGACACTAAATAAAATCATCTGTAGGAAATATCAGAACATCACATTTCATGGGCTGATCACTGAACTATAATTATAAATCTGAGTTTAGATTTTATCCTGTTTTATTTCCTGATGGGGTAGGGGTGAGTTCAGTTTATTTTGTTTGAGCTAGTGCAATATTCTTATTTAAGGCAGATGCAAAGATTTTTTTATTTTTTATTTTTTGAACTATAAGCAGATGCAGTTTTAAAGGACGTGTAATCTCTCTGTCTCCAATAAACTCAGGGTAGAACTGTCCTATGTCTCATGCAAAGGTTTGATTGTTACTGTGTTATATGTATTGTCTGTAGCCCAGGACAAATGACCTAAAGCTTTTTGTTCTTGCATTGAAATCATCAAACAGTAAATGACTCAATCACTTGTAAAATAAATAATCAAAAACCCAGCAAGCTTGAGTATAGTAATATTTAAATAATGAATTCACAGATGCTTATACTCACTGCCATACATCTGAAATGAGCTAAAGTAATCTGTAGTTATACCGCACTGCTTCTCACCACGGTAACGTTGTTACAATCAGGAGGGACTGTAGTAAACTCCTGTTGCTTTGATTCAATAATCTGGAGTGAACGTTTGATTTAGTGTCTTTGGAAGATTGTAAAAAATAATATTCAACCAAACTCAAAGAAACAAAAAAAGAGATGAACATTGTGTTGCATATTTCATAATTCACACGGAGATGATAGTTTTTTTTTCATTTCAGATTCACAATCTCTACAAAGCGTCCATGATGCATTGGAAGAATTTGATTCTCATTGATCCATCGGAGGCGACCGCCCTTGTAAAATCTGGTCTCCCAGGATCTGAGAAACTCTTTGAGTCATACCTCTAATTTCAAATCAGTGAAGCTGATTCATGGCTCTGACTCATTAACAATTAGTGGGTTTCCTGATTGCAGAGCAGTTGTCTCATTCCTGCAGTGCGCTGCAGACAGAGCTACCTGCAGCCAGCAGGAGTGGAACAAAGTGGGTTCTATAATTAGGTTCTCGTGGCTGATTTGATTAGAGCAGCCGCTACATTCATTTTGTTATAGATGCTCCTCAGCTGCTTGGAGGGACTAATGGAGGAGATGGAGAGATATCTGGGAAACAATTAGACATGACATTATCGTGTGCTGTGTGTTTGTGCACGTGTCTGTACTCATGCTGTGTATTTGTGCCAGTAAGTAAAAACAAAAAACAGAAATTATTAAGTTCCTTTCTTTTCATTTGCATGAATGCATTGCTAACACGTCTCAAAGCTGCATCACGTCTTTTCCTTCTCCCCCCTTTTCACTGTTCACTGTTACCATGTTTCAATTAGCGTCTTTGCAATTAAATTACAGGGGACATTACTTAAGAAGGACATAAATAGTAACCTGCCAACAGAACAGTGGAGCCTCAGCCTCAGATGAGTTATGAGCTGTTCTGTATGAGTGTATCTGGAGGGATCCAGAAACCATGTGGGATTAAAACATATATACATGCACACATAAATATATATTTATATATCTTACGTCTTACAACATTTTATTTGCATATAGAAAAAATAATCCCCACTACTTTGTAGCCAGTGCTGACAAGTTGATGTTTGGAGCCATCGTCAGATGAAATTTCTCTGAACTTTGAAATTATCTGCTTAAATGTCACCATTAAGGAAACTCCTGTGAAAGGGGAAAGGTTATTTAACACTTTTTCTAAAGTTTGGTGACTTTCAAGAGACAGTTTAAAAACGAATCAAATCTAAAATTGCTGGACCGGCTCTTTAAAGTACATACTACTGATATTGTTAAAAATATATATTGACCTGCCATTTAGTTTTTAAATAAATCAGAAATGTTTGCAATGTTTGAAGTGATACTTTGTGCTGGTAATGCAGTGTATTTGAGGATATTTATTTATCTATGGTGGGAGGGACTTTTGTTGGTGAAAATGAGACCAAATAATAATTTTAGTGAAAATTGAGTGTTTTAAAGCTTTTAAAGTGGAAAAAATAAAAGGAGTGATTGTTTTTTGTGCAAACAGCCTTCCCAGAGAGCAGTTGGGTACCTGGACAGTCAGCCCGCCTCCGGTCTCCTCTCCAACATCCTCCCCAACTGCATCACATTAGATGTGTATCTGAATGCGTCGTCTTTTCTCAGTAATCTCATCTCCTGGTGGAAACACTGAGGGACTGTGGGACCTTAATTCCCAGAATTCCCTTTTATCTTCTAAGGTTGGTCTGGGAAAACAAGTCCAGGAAGAAATTAGAAAAGACAGCTGTAGGAGATAAAATGCTTCAGATCCACATGTTTAAACCTCCTGTCTGTGCTCAGACCTGAGCTTAACCTTTAAAAACTCACATTTAGAATCATTCAGTAACACATCACATCACTTTCCCCATCGCCAGGACAGGAAGAAAAAAAACACAATAATTAAACAATGAGTCAATGGCAGTGAAATACTGAAACTGCTCTTAAAAAAATGTATGCAAAGGATATGAAGCAGATCAATACGACATCCATTTCAACCACAGTATTACCATGTGACCTCTTCATTGAAATCACCACGCTCACAAAATGGTGGCAAGCTGTCGTGTAATAAGAGGTGCAGCCGCGTCCTGGGACGAAAACCTCCGAGGTGGAAAAAGTGAAAATCTTCTGAGTCTTATTTAGGATCTAATTAGAGATTTAATGCTAATAAATAAGAAGAAAATATTATCCTCCAGTAAATTACATTTAGAAATAATGACAAATTACCAATGAAAAGAAAAATCCTCCAAACTTTCAATGATACCTGCAAAGACACTGTAGGACGTTCTAAATATACCCGATGCTTATGAATGAATGAATCAGTTTTGGTTTGCCTCCAAATGCTCTCTAGAAAAGAGCAGAAACCCTCCCCCCACCCTGCACCTCCTCTCCTCCCGTAAAGCTCCAAATAAATGGATTGACTTTTGGACAAGCGACAGTTTTGTTTCATAATTGTTAATTATCATGAGTGCTCTCTGAGGTACTTTCTATGAATGAAGATGGGACTCTCTCTCTCTCTCTCCTCCTCCACCCTCTGTTCTTTTTATGAGATTGGTCCGAGTTCTCAAGGACGTCAAAAAGGACATCGCTGATGGAGGGAGGAGGTGCAGTGGATGGGTGGGGCACCTGCGTCATTCCTGCGCATCAGTGCTGGTGAATTTTATGGCATCAGGCGCCAGTAAGCTACGCCCACGTCCAACACCCCACCCCCTCCATCCAAGTTCTTGCCTGACCACCAGCAACCCCACCCACCCCTGAGTGGCTCCTCCCAGAGTCCCAGACAAGAGGGAGAACAGCACTTAAAGTAATGTAAATAACCAGAGAGCATGAGCTATTTTAAGACGCCGTCTTTCACTGTGGACAAGGAGGGGGACAAAGATGCAAGCCAAGCGATTGTAATTTCAGTCACGTTTTCGGACACGTTCTCAGTCGACCGCTGTCCGGCTAGCTGAAGATGGCTCACGGGCAAGAAAGAGCTCGCAAAGCACGGCACATTCATTTTAAGCCTTTTGCTAATGAAAGAAGTACATTTTTTTTTTAAACGAGAGGCAGCTGAGTATAAATTTTACAAAACAAAAATTTGAATATTTCTAAAAAGCAGGGGGATCGCATGATAAACTGAGGAGAAAATATTTAAGAAAAACAAATTCTTCAGCTCAGTATTGTTACTTTTTTGGCTTTTTCTCATCTGTGTTGCTTCTTTTTTGTAAATTACTGCTGTATAATTATAAGCATACGACAAGAAAAAAAATAAATAAATCACATACCACACGATAAGATCTCAGCCCTCCCTGCTCTTCATGCTTCAGCATCATAACCAAATCAAAATAAAGCAGCTAAAAAAATCTCCACATAATAAAATAAAATTTGGTCAAACTTTGTGCAACATTGAAAAGACTCAGAAATGAAGTGAAATACTAATTTTCTCTTCTTCCAAAAGTAGGATTTATATATTTTCCTGAATAATTTTCTTTTTTATTTCATTCTTTACGACATCAAAAATAAATAAACATTTAGACAGCATCCTTTCCATCATATATGAATTATTTTAACCAGCATTATTTGTTACCTATATATCTTTTTTTTTTTAACAAACATACACGTCACAGAGAAAAGGATCTGTACACTTCTGCTGACAACAAATGAAACAACAGATGTGTAAACCAGAACCTGCCCCCACATTAGTTTGACTTTGCGAATCAGAAACAAAATCCTAGCAGTAAAAGTACATTATTGGATATACTAATCAGATCTTCTGTAGAGGTTACATTCATATTCAAGTCTTTGTTCACTGCAGTCTGACCGGCATCCGGTCACAGCTGTGGAAATAAAACTATCTCTCTTTCTGAGCTTCATTAAGGCAGTTGAATACAAGATCATTTTAAATACTAATTCACACGGATTCTTATGCTTAAAACTGCGTCTACACCTGACAACAAAGAGAACATCAGCTAATGCTTCGAGTCGGCTACCATCACTAGTGCTTGTATATTTTCTACTGAGCGTGACACATGGATGGTATCTTTCTTTCTTATGTATATCAGCAATAATCAATAAGAAAGATGGGAGACAATGATTGCCTGTCTATGTAGGGCTATTTAATGTGATAATTAATGTATAACTTTTCTCCATCATGTTGTTGATGTATTTTACTTCCACTCTCATCATAATGGCTGTACAGGTGTTAACTGTGTTATTGCTTTGATCTGATTGGTGCATACAGCCTCCTTCTGACTGATGGTTGTGCTGTCAGTCACTTCTCATAAAGTCATCTGTTTCAGTCCTTGTCATATTTCTGACTGAATATTTTACTCTGTATAAGCAGCGACATCTTTTATAATCTTCTCTGTTTTTTCATGTCAGCGATGAAACATGAAACGAATCAAATGAAGAGATTCTGAACAGTTTTCTCCAAACTAGTTCAAAAAAGGATGAATGAATATACAGTACAACCCACTAGCTATAAGTACGATGAGTGCGTGTGTGAGTGTGTTTTGCTTTACTTCACAGAACGACAGCTTGGTGTCTGGACAATCAGCAAGCTGCTACACTACATATCCTGACATGTGGCTGTTATCCAATCAAGCGGGATGTTAAACTTTGTAGTCCCAGAGGGAAGATGTTTGCTTGCTGTCTATTGGTTCTCCGGCATGTTCTCTGGCAGTTCAGTCACATGCTCAGTTATTTTTATCTTATTTTATTTTTTGAAATCACATCCTGGATTTGTCATTCCTCATCGTGGTGGGAGGAGTCAGGGCTGGACTCCTCCTCCTCCTCCTCCACTGGTTCTGTTGGCAGTGTGTCACGGCGTGTAAAGGCAGCCGCCAAGGTCACACTCAGCCGTGGCTTGACGGGCGCCATCTCTGACAGCCCGATGTTGTTGCTGCGAGTCACAAGCGTGGTCTTATCCATAATCTCTCCGCTGTGCCGGGACACCACCGCATCGAGAAAGTCGTATTTGTGTGAAATCTTTCCGCTCTCAAAGAGGTACTTCGCCAGGTACGAGAAAGCCACATTTCCCAGAAAGGAGGCCAGCATGGAGACTGTCTTGAAGGGGAACTTCTGGATGACGACGTCCTGCATTTCTCCAGTGATGTGGTCCTTCCTCTGCTCAATCGTCCAACCGGGGTAATAAATGAAAGGGGGCAGCTGCAGGTAGGGTTCACCTCCACCTATACGCAGCACCATGCCGAACAGGTACGCAGCCACCGAGCCATACGTGTTGGTGCCTTTGACAAAAAGCACACTGAGCAGCTGGGGGAAGATGATGACGTAAACCAGATCTGAGCTCAGGTACCAGAGGCCGTAAACGGTGCCGGTCACCAGTGCCATCAAGGTGGCAAGACCACCAAACACAAAGATGGTGATACGCATCACCCAGACGATTTCACGGTCAGATGCCTGAGGAGATGAAGAGGAAATGAAATAAAAAAACTGTTACAGCCTCAGAAGCAAACAGGAAGCTGATGGCACCTGAACAGAAGCATTCACTCACCGACTGTCTGAAGGCGAGCTGGTAGATGTTCCTCGCAAACATGGAGCTCGCTGAGAGAATGGAGGAGTCTGCAGACGACATGACAGCTGCAGACACTGCACCCAGGCCGAAGAAGGACACGAACGGAGGGCAGAGGTGTTGCAGCACGATGGGGAGGATCATGTCTGCTTCGTCCTTCTCTTTAGGAATTCCACCATAACTTGTCTGGTTCCAGTCTGAGCAGCAGGGGAAATAATCAACATTTAAAATGACATCCTGTCAACAATAACCACAAGCAGAATATACACCAAAGCAAAATGAACATTTCTGCCAGAACTAACAGTGTGAAACTGTACCTGCTTTGGAAAGCTCTGCATCTCAAACACATTTTACTGATGATGAGAATAAAGGAGCTTCAAGCCTGACTAATAAAATATCAAAGTTTTGAAAGATAGGATGTAAAAAGAAACCACTTTGGTAACTTTAATTTTGAAATGATGGCTCATATTTTCATACTGGACAAAACAGAGTTGTGTATCCACTTGTTCACTGAGGGATTTGACGCCTAAAAATCTGGAGATCAAACCACTAATTTGGTCCCTTGCCTCCCTCTAATGTAATATTTACACGAGCAGCGTGGTTATTAAACGGATTGCTGCTTCATTATGGATGAGGTGAACCAGCTGCTATTTACCAGGCTCTCTCAGATCTAAGGGCAACACGGACCCATCCGGAGCCTGCCCCTCAAATAAAAACACACACACAAAGACACACACACACACAGACTGTGCATATGCATGCTCATGTGTCTCTAACCTGTGGAGGCCCCGATGGCTCCAATGAGAACGGAGGGCACAGCCATGATGAGGCACCCGAAGGCAGCGAGGAAGGAGAGGACCTGGGCGTAGGTGGCAGAGGAGGCCGACAGGACTCTCTGGAAATACACCTGCCAGGGGATTCCTCCCAACATCTGTTAACACACAGTTAAAGACCAGTGAATTATGCTCTGAAAATCAAAGTCCAACATGTCATCCACATCATGTCAATATTATTTGTATAGCCCTGATATTGCTAATCTGAATAGCAGCTTTTTAAGTTTGATTTGAACATCTGAACACCAGCGATCAGTGATTTATTTTGGCCCATCGAAGAGACAATGGTATTTTATTCCTGAAACAAACAACTGATGGACTAATTGACCTGCAGATTATTTATTAGATTAATCAATTGAAAGTCTTTATCTACAAAACAAACACAAATGAATATTTCTGACAAATGAAAACATTCTGACCATTGAAACCGTTACCAGCAACATTTCCAGGTCATTAATGACTGATGAAAAGGATTACTGACCATCAGCTACAACATAATGAACAAAAAATCAACACCGTAAACTATTATTTCCACAGTGAGAGGGTGTCCTGATGAAGTGTGAAATGAACAGCCCGAGGTGACTGTACCAGGAGGCAGAAGTTGTCGATCCAGACCCAGGTGTCGCTCTTGGGGATGCTGCCTCTCCAAGGGGACTGGTACACGTGCTTCACCGCGGTAACAGTGATGTCTGACACCGCGGGGTTGGTCAAAGCAAAGGGGACACTGATCCACTGAAGACAGACAGAAAAAAAGATTAATGTTCAGCTTTTGCCACTTTAAACACTCACACTATAAAGGAAAAATAACTTCACTGAGCAAAGTTCTGCATCAAAGATGCACAAGAAGAAGATCAGAGATGTAGACAGGAATGAATCAAGAAATAATACATGTATAGCCTATATACATACAGGAGAATCTAAGTTGAAATGCAACATTTAGATTAGCAGCTATATGTGACTTATTATGTATCAGGACAAATAACATAATACACAACAATGTCACACTCCTCGATTTATTTGTAGTAATTTCCAGATTTTTTTAACCAAGTACTTCCTGCTTTCTCATTTCACATCACTGCGTTTCTGTCTGAGGTTCTCCATAATTCTTTAAGTGATTTAGAATAATTTCAAACCAGGCATGGCTGCTGTGATCTATTTTTTTTTTTTAATTCACGTTAGTATGAACATACCAGGCCAACAAAGATACAAAACAGCTGAACCACATCAGTGTAGGCCACAGAATAAAGTCCTCCAACCAGGGTGTAAAAGATAGCAATGAGCGCAGAGATGACCACTGACATCTTAATGTTGATGTCCACGATGACACTGAGAGTAGCACCTGAGGTCATAAACAGATGAACAGGAGAGAGGATATTATGGCCACTGCAGCATCATGAACTCAAACCCACACTTTGATCTTGTTGCAGAAAACAATATTTTATTTGGTAGTAAGAAGAAGAAGCTCACCGAGGGCGGACAGGATGGCAGCTGACCAGAAAATCTCCCCCATGAGGGCAGGTATAAAGAGGAGGCCACCCATACGTTTCCCATACAGCTGCTGGAACGGGTCCAACATGGTGACGTAACCTCGTGAGCGCATGGGCTTAGCAAAAAATAGACCACCTGGGACAAAGGGTGGACACAGGACAGATTGAGAATCGAGGCATCCACCATCCTCAGTCTTCACATTTAAATCTTTGACTAAATCTTAAGACATTTGATAAGATGTCCCCATTCAACAGATGGACAAAGGATCACTTGTGAAGGTTTGATCAGCATCCAAACCAAACTTTTCACTCTGCTTTATGAATCAATGCATGAACATGGGGGTTTGGTTTTAGTGTAAAATATCTAAAATCTTTTATTGTGCATATGATTACAAACAAGAGAAAATCTACATTTTAAACAAGAGGAACATGAGGCACCACTCACCCACAACCAGACTTAGTGCATATCCAAAGGGGGCTTGAGCCCAAGCCAAGCCATAATCTGGAAGATACACATACTCAGCTGTGCCATTGATGTACCCTCCTCCAACCCAGGTCGCTGGAAATCAAACACATAAAAATGAGATTAGAATTTAAAAGCATTTTAATGTATCATAACTTTAAAAAAGTCTAAAAAAAGTGACCTTTAAAAATAAAAATCACATTACATATTATATAAATTGCAGCAATAATGTCGTTTCTTGTCGTGAATCAGTTCTAGTGACTTAAATCTCAGTCTTAGAAATAACCTGAAACTTAACCTGTCATGGTGAATCCGCCGACAAATAATCCAATGTCTCTCCCTCCGACCATGATGGTTTCGCTGCGGTCGGTGCCCTCCGCCTCCCCAGAGTGCTTGTTCTTCCATGCCGCCCAGATACCGACGAACAGGATGAGTAAGTAGAAGACCGCGATAGCCACAAGCCCCTCTACATGGATGGTCATTGTCGCAGCGGTCTACCGCTTGGAACGGGAGGACATGAAGACCTGCACGCGCGCACGGAGGAAGATCAGACATTCAGCAGAAGGTGACAGTCATTTAAGAAGCTGCATTTGGAAAAATAGTCCAAGTGATGGTAAGTGAGAGCTGCCAACATGTTGATCTGTGAGGTTGTTGTAAAGTAATTGTACAAAGAATAAAAAACTATCTTATAAAATAAACAACGATCAGGACAGCCCAGAGATCTTTTTCTTTTTCAGAAGTTCACTAAAATGTGACTTACAACACAATTAGCTCCACATTAGCTTGATGGATAAAATGTATCAAAAAGAAACCTGGAAGCTCAGTCATCTAGGTTTTTTTTTCCTCCATATCATTTTATTGAGAGTTAATTTCCTCAACAAATAACAATAAACCAAATAAGTCTGTCCCAGCTGGTTTTAAACAATCAAAGCTGGTTTCCAGTTCTGTGATTGTGTCATTTGGTTTGCCCTTTTTCTTGCCCCTTTATCTTTGCTCGTCTCCTTCTGTCAGGAATCGTGTGCGTAAAATTCAAATTACGCACGGGGATGAAAATAAATAAAAATAAGGCAGCCTAATCCAAATCCTGTCTTAAAAGCAATTATGCATGTTGATCAAGTGCAAATTAATATAATGCTTCAAAAATGTATAAACGTTCACAAAACACTTACAAAAACTTGAAAAACACACATAAAACTTACCTCAAATATTCCTAGAGTCATGTGCTGGGGCACCTCAGGAAAATAATGAACATAACAGTGGGACAGTTGCAGAAGATCCTTCTTTGCACCGTGAAGAACAGTCAAATGAAACGTTAGTGAGGGTCTCCCGGGTGACTTACTGAGGCTTATAAGGGGGCAGGTACCGTCAGAGGACTGAGACGCACGTCAGAGAAACCAAACGTCCCTCTTAATGAGCACCTTGCATGGAAACACGTCACAGTGACTGGAGGAGGGTGGGACAGATTCCTTTACTTAATAACGTGAATGGATGGACATCTATCTTTTTTTCTAACCACCGAATCACTAAAGGGCCTGACAGGAATTTTAATATCAACATTGCGCCTTTACGCATTAAATAATCAATAATGTGTGGGGGGAGTTTTAACTTGAATTTGGTTCCTGCTCCTCCAAACTCTGTGCGTAACAGCTGCCTGACTGTACAGCCACACTTCACGTGGCCTGTTATCCGCTGCCGCTCTCACCACGGTCGGCATTTTAACTTACAACCACAACGAACCTTGTTCCACGCGCGATTGAGGAACAAAAATCCCCTCAAACGAGAGAACAATGGAGCAATGATAAAATATAAAAGAGGAAGAACTATTCTTCCTTCTCTGGGGCCTAACGTGGAAGACACAGACGATACTACTTCCCACCTTTAAGCAATTAGAACCCACTTAAGCATGTCTCCCACTTCCCTTCAGGATATCAATGAGCTGTGTCTACTTAATGGCTTCTTCTGCCTGGAGTCGTTTAATCTGGGCTACTCTTGTCAAAACTGACAGGCATCCAATTAGGATGGATCCTGAAGAGCAGCGGGGAGATTTAATGATACAGTCTGACTTAAAAATAAATGTACACACACGCACACACACAAAGTAGAGCTACAGACGCGCACAACTGGTGCAATGGAGACGTTATTTGCTAAAGAGGACTGAGGTGTTTACTCGTCAAAAGAATGGGTGACAAGTTTATTTTAGCCACTGAACATGTGCAGCGCCCTCTTCTGGAAAAGGAAGAGAAGCGTCTCAGCACCATGGACAGAGGCCAACATGTTATACTCTGGTTGATGTGGTTTAAAGTTCACATTGTTTGAATTGATCTTAATTGTTCTGACTGGGCTTCATCATACTGTGTGATATTATAGATTTATTTTTTATTTTAAATATTTACATATTAGCTATACTTTGGGTTTTCTTTTCTCATTTTATGTTTATTTTAAAGCACTTAAACCTATACTCTCTACAAAATAAAGGGTTATTAAAATAACTGGTCTGGCTAAGAGTGCCTCCTTTTCTGTTCCAACAATGTATGTTGTACTTGAACAGCTCCGCTGTATATACTTTTATTTAAGGTTCTCTGATTTGTTTTTGATCAATTTACCACACATTAAATTACAAATAAAAGACAAAATAAAATTCTGCAGCACAGTTTAACAAGATCAGTAATTGGATTAACATCGACTGAAATGTGGTTTTGTTTTGACATCCGACAAGTGAGTCTGTGCAGCACTGATGCCAAAAACCGAAAACATCCGGAAGACAGCTGGAACGCTAACTACACGTCTGACAGATGGCTGGTATGTGACCTTGAACCGAACACTGAAGCTGCACCTCTACATGTTTGTGGTTCAATAATATATCCCTTAATTACATATAAACACACTGATATGAACAACAATAGCAGGACACAATTGGTTAGTGTCCTGTGCAGGAAAAACACAGAACGCTTCATAATTTTTCATGAATGAATGTTTACATTTAACCAAATAAATTGTTCAGGACCAAAGGACTGGAGCTTTAATGAGCAGCTGTTGCTGGCAGCGCTCAAGATGTTTGAGAGGAGCTGAGGAGAGAGACACACACAGGGGAAAACAGAGAACTTCCATAGATAACATCAGACATATAGGAAGCAACCACAGTGTCATTATTTACCAAAACACCACACGATGTTTGTTTTGCACAGGATTTATTGTTGGAAAATTAACACAGAATGTGATCAACAGCTCAATCGAGGAATAATCTAAAACTTCTCTGATGCTAAAGTGAACTTGTGCTTAATGGATCCTTATTTTGAACAGATGTCTGGAGGATATGAAACATGACGTCACAAGGAGCCTCTGCTTGGTTTGAGGTGCCAACATGAAGCACGTTGTCTGGCTTGTATAAATGTTGAGCAAACCTCTCCCATCACCACTCTGAAATATCTCATAGTTACAAATAAGCATAATTACAAAAGCAATAAAGCCATGGTGAGAGGAATATGTTGGACTTTGTTGTCACTCTGTGGTAATAAAAAAAAAGTGTTCATGGATAATTTGTTGAGAGTGGGCTGAAAGTATCATCAGCATTGACTGGAAATGTCTCTCTGCAATGGAAATATTACAATACAGTGATACTCAGCTTTAACAGCTTTAAAAAACAGCTCATCCAGAGTCAAAGGAGAATTGACTTTTTATTTATCCACAACTTGCAGAACTAAACTCACAAAAAGTAATACGCACTAAAAAATTGTTTTGTTTTTGTTTTATTTTCTTTCCCGAAAACCGGGTCAGTATAGGACTAACTACAGGCTGGGGTAATTTAATATATTATTTTCATCCCACATTTTCAACCATTTTATTGTTAACATTCAACATTTTGTTGTTTTTACCAAACATTTCCCAGCAGTTTGTTGTTTTGACACCCATCTACTAACCCAGCATGTAGTTAGTCCTGTATATACCCAGGTTTTGTTAAAAACAACGCATGGTTGTATGAATAGTTTAGTTCCATTCAGCCTGCACATACATTCTGCAGTTTATATGTTTCAAGCATTAAATCAACTGTCCACATTCAGTTTGGTGTTACTGGGCATGTTACAAGTAGTATTTTATGCAGTATGTAATGTTTGTAATTTCAATAATTAATTTGTAAAAATAGATTTCTGTAGATAAGAAATCATTGAGCAGGACACCACAGAGTATATAAGACAAACCTGATATCTACCATGAAGCCAGGTTGAGGTGACAGAGCTCAACAAAAACCATCAGACAAAAAGAGAAGCAACGACCACACAGCAGTTGTTTTTAATGCAAGCTTTCAGTCAGAGACTAAAGACGAGGATCAAAGGCTCGCATTTTAAGACCAGCCAGTGTTTTATTTTTATAGTTGTTTGCCTTTGAATCACTGAAGTACCGTGAGTGAAATTGTAAGAAGCATTTTGCTTGTTTCCATTTTTTACTTTGAGCATCAAATAAGGCAAAAAAAAAAAAACACTAGTTGAAAATTAGCTTTGTAGAGAGAAGCTGTGAGTTACAATCAACACATTCATATATGACGTATATCATTTAACCACGTTACACCTAAGTTAACTATTATTTATATATCCTCAGCCACAAGTAAGAATATGTACAACAGAGTTAGATCCTAAAAAACACTGAATTTTTAATCTTCAATACGACTCGAGCTACGACGACGCTAATCAAACATGAGCAGAGCTGCATGTAGTATTAAAAATTAGTATTAGCTGCAGTAAAAATATAGTGGCTGTTATTTTTAACATGACAGTGAGCTCTCTAAGCAGGTCTGGAAAAGGCGAAGTGCTGGAATACATGAAACTGTTTGGTATCAGTGAAACAAACCACAGATTTTGCCTCTGCTGAAGATGTACATGATAGCTGACTGAGCTGTTATGATGGCTCACACAAACACATTGATCACATTAATGTAGCAGCCCTGAGAGACAGAAGAAAAAAGAAAATAAAAACAGCATTTGGCATACGTCAACAGAGAAAATCATTTCTTTAGGACGTTTGTTTTGGTTCATCACGTATCAAATGTTTTTTGAAGGCTTGAAACAGGCAGAGCCGGTCACCTCGTCTCAAGTGGTGTTCAGAAAATTTCAGGTCAGAACATTTGCTGTGAAATGAATTGTGAGTCAGTGGGAAAGGGACACAATGGCTGAGTTTACATTATTTGTATAATGTTGTCTCAGTCTTTTATCTGTCAGAAACAGGGAAAAGGGCAAAAATATGCCCCAAAAAAAGTAAAATAAAAATAAAACAGCAGCACCTAACAATGTATTTTGCAGGTACTCGTATTCAACAACAAAAATAACAGCACCAACCAGAGGAACTTGTTTCAAAGCTGTTGTAACATATTTGTAACCCAAAGAGAGTGAGCATGAGACAGACTTTTCTGAGTTAATATAGTTTTTAAAATGTTATTATTTATTTGGAGACCTGGATTTATCAGTTTAATCCCATAGACTGTATAAAATACAGACATCTCAAAAATGAGGCCAATGTAGAAGTGCAAAAAAGTGATGATTAAATAGACATGAGAATTCAAAGAAAGAAAGATTTAGGGGTGTGGTTAGTTTGATTGACAGCTCTGGCCTCCAGTCATTTACAGGTGGTTTGGAGGCTCATTCACGGTCTCATACACATTGGACAGTGTCCCACCTTCTCGCTTTATGGCCAAATATGGTCACACCTGGCTCCAACCAACCAACATAGCCCTGGTCAAATATCCATTAACATTGGGTGACGTCACATTTGCATCGTCCATCACTTTTATGCGGTCTATGGTTTAAAATCAAATGTAAAAAAAAAAAACATTTCAGAAAATTGTTGTATTAATGTTTCTCATGGTTCTCATGGGTGCCACAGAGGAACCACCTAAATATCCCAGTACAAAACATGAATTTTAGTGATACCTCTGATAACAAAGTCAACCCTTCTCAGATTAATGACATCCACACATGCTCCTCTTGGCTGCTCCCTCCTCATGGCCTCATGTTCGCATTGTTTTGATTTGATCTGGAAAAAGTTGTTGGAAATACAACTGGTCAGCAGAATGTAGTTCTCATGCTGTTCAACTACTGCATATAAGATCAGATCAATAAGTATCTGGATGGACAGTGGAGATTTATGTTGATACTTTTCCATGGATGTTTTGACTCCATGTTAATGTGCTCTGCAAACAGTGTGAACGATACCTCACACAGCCACACCTGAGAGTTTGATAATCAAGGTGTCATCAAGGAGTAATACTTTATGAATTTGATCAATTTGGATCTGGGAAAAAATCCAGTTTTAGATACACTGCACTATTGGATCAGAATAACTCTATTGTTATTCCTGTGGCTTACTCTATGTAAGTCACAATAACATAATGAACAAGGCAAGTCAGACTATTTTTATACAATATTCTACAGTTACACAATAACACAATAAATAAGAGAACACTTATGAAACAATCAGTACTCACTGAATAATCTGATCTATGGATGGATTTGAATGAAAGCATTAAACATAATAAAAAGAAAGATTGATGGCGTGGAAAGTTGATATAAGGGTGTGTGCAGTGCAACAGGTTTGTTATTGTTTCAAACAATGATTGAAATCAAATAAGTTATTACTCTTTGGAAATTTCACAATTTAAAACCACTTGAACTACACTTTCCAACAACACAGTAATAAATCAACTGATGATAAAATCACGTTTTGAGTAACACTAATGTAAAATAATGGTGGCTTATGTTAAAGTTTATAAAGTTTTTTTTTAATCTTGGAATGACACTTAAATAAATACTGAGTGTAGTCCCACCATTATTCCCACAGGTTAACACATCTTAGCATTTAATGTAAGACCAAATCAGGTGCCTCTGTTCTCTTAAATATATATACAAATTTAAAATTACTTACATTGACATTTTACTTAACCTGACAGTGTAAAATGTAGGTAATTAGTAGGTATGTAGGTATTTAATGTGTTCAACACTTAACAGCTCACTATTATATTTCCACTCTCATTTTCATTCATATGAAGTCTCATCATTACCTTGTAACCAGTCGACTCCCTCCTGTAAACCCTCTCCTTTCAGAGCATCGGTGGCACTGAAAAAAAATAATAAACACATAATCATGAAAAGAAGAAAATAACTGCTTTCACAAATCCTGACATATTTACTACTTAAGACACACCATTAATGCTCCTTATTACTTTGTTTCCACATTGAAATGTCTATTTTTGTCACCGACTGTGTGTAGAATGGATGAAGCTAATGTGACATCACCAGTTGGTTTGTGGACTGACATTTTGAAGCCAGGAGTTTGGTATTTGAACGTGGCCATGCTGGCTGTTTGGAGCCAGAAGTGGCCATATTTGGAAATGAAGGGAGAAGTGAGGAGGCGGGTCTGACCCTTGAACCCAAGGACACTGTCCCATGTGTATGAGACAATAGTTGTGGTCTCATTGGAGATGAGAGCTGTCATACAAACTAACCATGTGCATGAATCTTTTTGAATCCTAATATCTACTTAATGATGAAATGATGATCAGATGGAGCAGATCACTGAGAAGAAGAGTTGACTTTAGCTAATGACATCAGAAAGACTTGTGGAAAAAATGGCCTGAGTTTTGAGCTGTGGTTGCTTCATCCATTTCTATATACAGATTGAATTTTGAATTATTCTTGTGGTTAAATGTTTACGTACTGTGTAGCCAACAGTAAGTGAAGACATAGCCAAAATAAAGAAGGAGAATAAACAATTTCTCTATCAGATTTATGATTTTGTGTCCTACATGTAAAGTAGTAAAAGTAGAAAATGGATGAGGCCATATCTTTTCAAACTTTTTCAAGCTTTTACTTGTTGTGGGAAGAATTCAGTGTGTTCAGAAAAATGTGTTGTGTATTTGTTGTAGGTATCCAAAGTCTTCCCAAGATTATAGGATAAATTATCCCATTATCGAGATAATTTTCTGGTGACTGCACCACAGTAACGTCAAATGATAACTCATAACTCCTTACCATGATGAGCAAAAGCACAAACAAACAGAAGTAAAGCTCACTCACATCAGTCTGTGTGCAGCAGCAGCGTGGACTGTTGTGGTTCGGCTAAAGACGGTAATCAGGTTTTTGTTTTGATTTCTAGATCGCTAGAAAATTATCTCATTATCTCGAGAAAACCGCTGAAATTATCTCGTTATCACAGGAAAACTGAGGAAATAAAAATATAGCTAACCACGTCCTTTTAGGGTTTCCGTAAAAATCAACATTAACAGCAAACCTAAGTCACAAAATTAATTTACCACACCATGAATGGGGATGACTTCACTTCATGTATGTAAACATGGTCACTGACCTGTCCTGCTTGTTGAGATTAAACAGCTCTGTGCATCTAACTAATGAGGTGAGGGTTAAATGGTACCACAGAAATTCTGGAGATTGTGTATCGTTCATACCAGATGTGCCAGGGTTTGTCCTTGATGTTCTCCAGACAGAGCAGCTGTGAAACCTTGACAGAAGAAAGAGCATCCCTGACATCCATCTTGTTTGCAAAGAACAGGATGGGGATTCTCCTGTGTTTAATATCTGCAGTAAAACAGAAAGCAAAGTCCCACTGTCATAAAACATTTTAAATAATCAAGAGCAATATTTCAAAACTCACCCAAGCTTGAGCATTCTAGACTTATAACAACCCACAATCCCAAAAGACACCCCACCCAGCACAAGATTAAGAAACATGAACTCACCTGGATGATTTAGTAATGTGTCCAGTTCTTCTTTAGCCACTACCATTCTCAGTTTGTCTGCACTATCAATGACAAATATGATAGCTTGGCCTTCCCTATGAAGAGATTAGAGACATAAATGAGTAAATCAATAATATATATATTATATAAAAAGGTAGTTGTTGCTGTACTATTGTTACACTCACTTGTAATAATGTTCCCAAAGGTTTCTGTATCTGCCTTGACCGGACATGTCAAATACCGTGAAGGAAAGACTATGGGAAAAAAAAAGAAATAGGAAAGGAGAATTTCATGTATATATTCTATAATACTTAAAATATATAAACACATGAGACATTATGACACAAAGATGAGCAGCTACCTTGATGTCTTAAACTTCTCTATGCTGAAGCCAATCGTTGGGACGATGTCTTGTGCCTGTGCCTGGAAGAAAAATGCAACATATTGTAGTTAACTACATAGTGAATATGGCAAATAGCACAACAGAAGTACAGGACAGCAAAAGCAGTGATATAGAAAAATGAATTGCACAAATTGTAACTCAAGTAATTTAAAGTAATAAAGTAATTTATTTTGAAGATGCATAAATGTCACACATGCTGTGAGTGAGAAACATTTGTCAGAAACAGGTGGACTTACGTTGGAGGGCTTGAGTTTGTTGATGATGGTGGTTTTCCCACTGTTGTCCAGACCGAGACACAGCACATTCACCTCCTTCTTTAACCCCAGCCATCCTGCCAACTTATCAAACAGCCCCATTGGCTAGCCAGCAACCATCAGCTGTCTGTGTGATCTACAAGATAAAAACACCAATGACACTTCAACATTTAGATTATAATGCCTATACATTTACCAGAGTATTTAAATTCTAGGTCTCCCGGTAAATTTATCAACATGTATACTACATGTTTACATATATAGTGAATCCTGTGGTATCTGCAATGACACATGTTCGTTGAATTACCTGCAATGGAAATTACATGAAGGAATTTGCAAAGAAAATTACATAGAAGAAATTAAGTGCAATTTGCCACAACCGTTATGTATTTTTCTGTCTATAAATTTAATACATTTACAAGATAACACCTTTCTTCCCTCATAGTTCACACTTTAGTTTGTGTGGTCAGGATTACTACAAATGAGCAGATGTGAAAATGTACACATATTTATAAGATTTAGATCTTGACAAGTTGTTATAATCAAAGTGAAATATTATATTTTCCAGGTCCAGACACCTGTTTTGAATCTTTTTGTAGATCTACTGTGATCTGTATAGTATAATGCACGTGTAAATGATCAACGGAGGCATATTATTGTTGAAATTGCACTTATTTTTCATTCAGAAAATGTTTTGCAAAAGGATGGCTCATTAAAAGTATACATTTTCATAATTAACTTGTTTTTCTTTTTACTTAAACAAAGGGGGAAATATGGAGTTGCTGTTGTTGTTTCTGGGATGAGCTTGAACACATAATCACTACAGAGGCTAAAGAAGCAGCTTTCTTTACTGCAATGCTGCAAACGTAATGGTGTCCATGTCACACACTCATCAGCTTCACACTTGTAGCTCACTCTTTCGACGATTTTAATTCGCTGACCGTTAACTTAAGCTAGCATGCTTAGTCACCAGGTGCAAACGTAATTAACAATCGCTAACAGCTATTTAGTTAATCTCTTGTTGTTGGTGCTGCTAGCTAACCCCAGCTAACATTCAGCCACCAACCAACACACTCTACCTCAGCTCGTTAAGTTCACGTAGTAGTATCCAAGGTTAGAGGAGTCCTCCGTGGGTCCTGATAGTTTCTACGCAGCTTTACAAGACAAACGTGAAGGGAAACTAATACAGATATAGCGTGATAGCTAACAGCTGATGGTGACACCGCTAACGTTAGCTTGTATTATCCTGTGTGTGGGAGCTACACAGAGCCGTGGTTTACCTGTTATGTAGCCGTGAGATCTTCCTTTCAGGATGCACTTAAGTTACTTATTTCATAACCAGCGATCAAATTGATGTTTCATTGGTTTCCGTCATGCTTTCTAACCTACAGATACAAAGCCACTGCCTACAGAGTTATTTACACTGTGTTGCTGGGAGACCACTGTGCTGACTCACGTGGGCCCCCTGCAGGCCAAATAAGGAAGACTCTTCCTGTCCACACTGACCTCCTGCTGTCAGAGGCTGGAGTCTTACAGAAGAAATATGATTGTAATGTTTTATCAACTAGGTCAGGGGTATCAAATTCATTTTAGTTCAGCGGCTACATGCAGCCCAATTTGATCTCAAGTGGACCGGAGCAGTAACATAACAGCATAATAATCTATACATAAAAACAACTCCACAATTTCCCCTTGTCAACTTGTCAAGATCTAGAAATTATTATATATTTACATACATTCCCACATCTATGTAGTAATCCTGACCACATGAACTGACTCACCACATTATATAAACTAAAGTGGGAGCTATTAAGAAAGTTATCACCCTGCCTTGTAAATGTATAAAATGTATACATAAAAATACACAAAAGTTGTGGCAAATTGCAGTCAGTGTCTTCTGTGTAATTTTCACACTTTGCAAATTCATCCTACAGACCAGGTTGGACCCTGTGGCAGGACAGTTTAGGCCCACAGGCTGTATATTTGACACCCCCGAACTAGGCTATAATCAATGCTTTGTACCAGTGTTTTAAATCAACTCAGCATACCAGAACATCTAAGTAAGCTTCTGTCCTGTTGTCATCATCCTCCTCATCAAGAAGTCACCTCATCACACATCACACTCCAGCCTAAATATTATGGACCCTGAAATACAAAATCTTATGGTCACTGTCGTGACCCTTATGCTACTTACTCCACCTATGCTTATTGTTCCACACATTTTTGCACATTATAATATTTATTTTTATTCTAAATGTATATTTATTGTGTGTCTCCATGTTTATTATGTGTCTGTTGTAACTACTAGAGAGAGACACTGACAACTAAAAACAAATTTCTTGTATGTGTGAACATACTTGGCAAATTAAGCTCATTCTGATTCACTGTTGCAGAAATGACTTGCATATTCAGAAATGTGCACAAACAAAATTACAATCAATTAATTGCCAACACTGTTGAATATAAGGCATTTTTACACTATTGTGAACTAATTCCACTTTTATATTATATCCTCACCTCGTATATCTGTGAATAATATCTACCTTTGTAAATAAATGAATGAATGAATAAACAGTATGTCGCATAAACTCTGAAGATGTGCAGATACTAAACACATATTTCTTTATAACATCTATAATCTTAAATATCCATTTGACAAACTCACCTGACAATTCCAGACATGTCCAGAACACCTGACAGTCTCTCAAGTGAAAGTTAAGAGGACATTGTTGTGTGTGTGTCTATGGAAACCTGTGTGTGTGTGTGTGTGTGTGTGTGTATACGCAGTAAATTCGTGTAGTAAAAAAATCTGGAGTTAGGCAAAAAAGAGTGAAAGAGTTACATTGCTGGAGTTAATTCTGTAAGTTTAACTTTAGCTTGTGTTCAGGGATACTTTTTGATGGTGTCATTTTTTTCATTGTGTCTATTAAACCATATGATTACGGCAGCAGAAATACAGAAGTGAAACATTGTGGTGTTCGCTGAGCCTGCTGATTGGACTGTTCAGCTGCAGTGACTTATGGGAATGTTACATGTTGCAGGAAAATGTTGTTTACCGTAGTAATGTTGTGTTCTTGTTGCTGTGTTGTGTGGGTTACATAGTCAAGGAGGTGTTCGAGTTTAACATGTTAGAAAATAAAATTCCGTTGTGTGTGTACCGTGCACAGCATGCCAATGACAAATACATTTTTCTTCATAGTTACAATCATGTAGTTAAAAATACAATTAAAAAGAAATATTAACTCCATTAAATGATCACCCTCTTAAAATATTAACTCCATGGCAGAGTTAAGGTGAAAGTTGGACTTTACTCTTCATGATTTCTTTTGTTTTTAACTCCCAGAAGAGTTCAGTTTTAACTCCTGAAAAGAGTTCAACTCTGGAAAGAGTTACTTTAACCTCGCCCTAGAGTGTATTCGATGGTCTCAAGTCTACACGTAAACTGAGGTGATTTTAGCTCCCATGGAGTTTATTCCAAAGGCCATAATTTGCTGTGTATGAGCAGTTGGCAGCCTGCAATGATTGAAACAGACCTGGGGTGGTTCGATTCTGAGAGAAAACTAAGTATTAAAATAGGGTCGTTTATTAAGGAACAAACATACTGAATAAAACATACAACTTTCACAAGACTTTTTGTACAAGACATACTGCATTATCATGAGGAGAGAACATACATTTATATAAAATCTTTTGACATTCAGCGGTCTTCAGTTCATAAAACATGATTGTATTTACCATTCTGTCAAACTTAATTTCTTCTGAATTGTTTCATAAACCAGCTTGAAAAGTTGTCATTAAAATCACACACTGTACCCTACATCACCACATGATATACTCTATCCACGTCTTCTCCGGTCATGAGGTAACAGACTTGAGACCATTCAGAGTCCATAGAAACCATTGGATTGTCACTTGGAGAGAGAAGAGGTATTGGTGAACACTTGAATCGACACTAGAGAAAAGAAGTTCTAAATTCAAGTGAATGCTAGTATTTGCTGAGATAATAGACAAGACCGCATTTGGCCAACGCTGACAGAGGTTGGTTGTTGTGGAGGCTGTACTGATAATGATCCATAAGATGATGGGTGTGTGGTCTAGCAGCAGACTCTCACATGTGTGTTGCCCGCTACACCTAACAGTCTGGTGTTTGTGCAATTAGTTGAATGACGATGCCGAGGAACTCCTGTCTCCAGCTCAGTGTGTGCACACAGTCTGACTTTTTGTGCAGTGGTCTCACACTTGAAAGCCACTCTGCTGGATGTGGTGAAGCTGCAGGCGAAGAGACTGTATGCTGCTTATGATTCTCCTCTGGTGGCCAATCAAACAGACCCCAATGCGCCTGATGTCGCTGAAGGGGAGAAGAAGATTCAGGCAGTTTGAAATTAATATTTAGCAACAGACCTACTTGTACATCAAGGGAAGCATGCAACAGAGGTGTGCATGTCACTTTAAACTGCAGTAAGAATACCTGATGACACCAGAATAAACAATAAGCATATTTAGCACAGCAGTAATACAGTACAACAGCTGCAATATATATAACAGTAATAAAGTTCATGTCATATCTTCAGCTTCATGATGATACAGTGGGGATATAAAGCATCAATAAATAATAATAAAAATAGTACACGCATAAAGAAGAAAGAGGACACATAATATCCACGTTTTCTGGACAAAGCTTAAAACTGGAAACAATTTTATTACAGTGTCACTATTTTTCTGCTTCTTTGATGCTACTGTGTTTTCTTTAAGTGCGCTTTTTTTTTAATATTGTAGCTGCACTCTGTATAATTTGACTCCACTCACTCTATACTCATGGTTGAAATGGAATCCAGTGTTGTGTATCCTGCTGCAAGGAAATTGTTCTTATACTGGCTCATTTTGATGGAGTCAAGCCAGTCGCCAATGGAGATGAAAAGAGGGTAGTCCGGCATGTCCTCTGGGGAGTCGGGGAAACTGAGATGACAAACAGAATGGTAACGGATACAGAAAGGAAGGCAACCTGCCATGTTAGACTGAGCACACACTAAAACATTACCAATAGGTTTCTAAAGCACACCCTAACCTGCCTTTAAGAATACATTTTACTTACAGGAATCAAAAACACAAGGTCAAAATGCAGTTTGGTTGCAGATTAGGACAAAAATTAAAGATTTATGGGTTTGAAAATAAAGAGTTCATGTAACCTTTTCATAAATGATCCAATATTACTGTTTTTTTTCTTATAGGCTCTCAATATTACAGCTATCAACCTATTAAGGTGTGTAGGTACCATTTATTATCCCTTTAAAGGCAGGGAACGCAACCACTGATTTTGATGCTGATTATGATTTGAATATGGACATTGCAGCTGACCTAACCCAGTTGGACCTTGTTGGTTCCAGTTGGACCCAGTCCATGTTTACAGTCGCCACATAAACTTGTTGGGATGAAAACTAACTTCTTCCAAAACTATGTTACTATTGTCTGGTGAAGTGATGCTAAACAGACCCAGTCTAAGCATAACTTTGTTGTTATTGTGCTACTGAAAACATTTGTTTTTCTTGCCAAACGAGATCCATATTTACATAACGTTTTCTCAAGATTTTTCTTCATGTTTGTCCTATTCTAACAATATCACATGTAATTGCAATGCACACAGTGTATGTGTGAAGCGAGGCTTACCTCTGAACCTCATTCACCAGAGTCAGCAGACCACTGGGATTGATTATGAGTTTGTCAAGGAAAGAGAGCACGTCGTTGAAGCGTGGACGCTGACTGGACTCCTTCTGCCAGCAGTGCAGCATCAGCTGGTGCAGCGTCACAGGGCAGCCCATCGGGGCTGGTAGACGGTAACCTTCTTCAATAGACAGGATGACCTGAGATGAACACCAGGAAGGATGAAGCTGAATCTCAGACAGAGCACTTAGTGATCACATTTTTAGGAATTATTCTTAAATAGCATCATGTGTTGATCAAATTGTTGGAGCTGTATGTTCAGCAGCTTACATCTTGATTAGACATCTCCCAGTAGGGCCTCTCGCCATAAGACATCACTTCCCACATGACTATGCCGTAGCTCCATACATCACTCGCTGACGAGAACTTCCCATAAGCAATGGACTCCGGTGCCGTCCAGCGTATTGGTATCTTCCCTCCCTGACACAAACAGCATCACAGACAGTGTATGTTAATGTGATGTTCTGTTACTGTGACTGTTGGACTGAAAAATCTGCACTCACTGTAGCTGTGTAGGCTGCTTCATTGTCATCTTCAAGGACTCTGGACATGCCGAAGTCAGACACCTTACACACCAGGTTTTCATCCACCAAGATGTTGCGAGCGGCCAGGTCTCTGTGAACGTAACCCATGTCTGAAAGGTAGGTCATGCCCACTGCGATGCCACGCAGCATGCCAACCAGCTGGAGCACTGTGAACTGACCATCCCGCGTCTACAGTGGTTGTAAGACAGATAGAGGACAAATATGATGTGAAGAATTCAATATTTCTTCAGGGAAAATAAGTGTACCAGTGTAAACGTGGTTTCTTCTCACCCGGAGGAAGGAGTCAAGGGCTCCATTGTCCATGTACTCGACCACAATCATCACTGGTCGACCTGAGGAAAAGGTAAAAGACAAAACCCGAGTGAATAAAGTAAAGAAAACTCCACGCAAAAACAAAGATGCATGACAAAAACAAACGTACTCTTAGTGACGACTCCCTCCAGCCTGATGATGTTGGGGTTGTTGAACTGTCCCATGATTGACGCCTCACGCAAAAAGTCTCGTCTCTGTTGATCCATGTATCCGCCTTTAAGTGTCTTTATTGCCACGGCAATGTCCATCCTTCCAGGTATACGCAGACGACCACTACAGACCTCTCCAAACTCACCTGCAAACCACAAGACACATAGTTATTAACAAAAATTTGCTTGAAGTAAATCTGGTGGCAAGATTATTTTTCTCCTCTGGAATCATTGCTGCTGATAAAAGATATAAAACATTTCCTGTTCTTAGTCAAATAAGAAATGTTTTACAAAAGATGTACTTAAACTTTACACTACACATGTATTGTATTGCCTCTTTGATGAGCTAACTGCAGGCTGCCTCCACCAGATGGAGCCCGTGTGACAGAAACCCAACAAATGGGCGGCACCTTCAGGAGTACTCAAGGGCTTAAAAGCAGACACAATCTGTTCAATTTAACGAACCATCAAACACTATTATTCATAGTCAGCAGCGCCGCTTTTGTCTCTCTAAGGTACAATACAATAAATTACTTTAAAATCAGATGCTACGAGTGCCTATAAAAATCCCATATTACAAGTTTATGGGGTTCAACATATCTGTTTAATATCTTACTCAACATAAAATAAGCTCCTTTCAGGTGGCAGACAACCGTCACTGCAACATTTCTACAAATGCCTGTGTAATATCAATTTAGCCAATAAGACCCACAAGTCAATAAAGCAGCACGGTAAATAACCTCCCATCTACTTCTCTAATCGTGCATTATTAGAACTTATCGATTAGTATTAGTAATGATTTTACCAGCACCAATCACCCTCTCGATGCAAATGTAAGAGGGGTCTATCTCCTTCGCAAACTCCTCCACAGCCTGAGTGGGGTCTTCATATGTATCTGGATCCACGTAGGTCTTTATCCCAGAGAACGGGACTGGAAGACAAGAGACATACATGAACAGACAGTTGGATATTTGGCATATTATCATGGAGTAAACATTAAAACCTGACAATCCTCAAATGGTTCCATTGCACAAATACATCCAAAGCACAGTATATACTCAACTACACAATAAATAGAACTGCTTTCCATTATATATTAATTGTAGGTTTACAGACACTAAATCCGACAACATATATGCAGAAAGGACACTGTAACTTTTTACACATGCACTGTTTGCTCCAGTACTGTACACAGAATAGTGAATTGATGTGTTAAACTAATAAATATATAAATTATTCATTCTGCAACAACTAAAATCACCTGCACGGTAAAATATAATAAGCTGAATAAGATATTTGAGTTTTTAAACTTGTAATCGGCATTGTTATGAACCTGGTTAGGAGGAAGAATATATAATGTTTTTCCTGCATGTGACCTTCAAACCATGTAGGAAAGGTCTTCTAGTTCTCCTCACAGCAGGTATCTCACCTGAGTTTTCTACATGCTTTGTCATTCACAGTGTACATAGAGTTTAATTTATTCCAAACTAATGTTATCTCATCACACTGTATCCCTGAAGGAATACTGTTACACACTGAAGCAATATAACTTTCAATTTTTTTGAGACTGTGCCAGAGAAGTTGATATTCAACTGTGTGAGTCCATAATTGTTGGAGTATTTGCTTCTATTATATTGTACAGCTTCTCTGTTATTTTGTCAAGGGATTGAAAAAAAGGGCGAAAAAAGAGAAAGAGCGAGCTGAGAAAATGCCCCAGAGCAGCGTAAAAAGACATTGCAGGCAGTCAGAATTCAGCATCCTCCTCTCTGGCTGAGGCTGGGGACGCTGCTGCAGTGAGCACTGTGCATGATGACTGGCACAAATGATAACTTGAAGCAGCCCGTGGTACACCTCGAGCAGATGAGCTGGGGACTAAATGTACTTTATAGCTGTGTCAGCTCGTATTGTAGAAGGTTGAAGGCTTCGTCTGAGATAGATTCCAGTTTGGAGTCTACATTCCACCTCTGTCTCCGGGGTGTCTCAGCTCAGCTCAATAAAAGAACAAGCCTTTTCTACCAGTTTGTTGAGCCTGCTGGCATCCCCCCGCCTGGGTGATGCCTCCCCAGCGCACAACAGCAAAGAACAAACAACAAGAAAAAAACGGGTAGAGGCCTGGATTACACCCATTCAAATAATTGTCATATTATTTGAGCAGAAAAAAAGACCTGTAAATGCATATTTGTATGGGGAAGACTGTTAATATGGCAGCACAGTAAGTTAAACTAGACTCATTGCCAGAAACGTCTGCAGCAAGACAGTCCAACTCTCTGCATGATGATGAAGGAAAAAAAAAAAACAGGGTGCAGACTTTCAGACGTGTACATTTTCTTGCACAGACAAAACAAGGGTGTGTGTGTGTGTGGAGGTGCTGGTACGTCATCATATTTTTTTCTTCCGAGTCCTGCATGTTCTTGGATCAATCACAAATCCTGAGATTCAGCCCACACATAGTACAACTGCTAGATTTGTCTCAAAAGCTGCACTCGTGTCCCCGCAGGCCTCTGATCGAACTGTACAAGGACTCTCACTGAATTGTCTTAGTAAAATACAGGGCACCACTTTGTTCCCAAAGAATGATACATCTCCCCTACGGGGTAATCAATAACTCTGTTTTATCTGTAATTGTAGCACTGCACTTGGGTCACTACTGTAATTCTTAATCGGAGCAGCAAGTGTGGTCAAAATCCAATAACAGCTGTGCTGCAAATTGTGAGTGTTCAAGAGCTGAAAATAAATAAATAAATAGAAAATATGTGTGTGACAAAAGCCCAAATGAAGTGAAAGGATGATTCAAATGGATCAAATCTAATCAACAGTACAGACAGAAGGATTTTTTGGAGACTTTTTTTGTGGGAACCTAAATTACAGAATGTTGCATTTTTGTTAGATGATGCAACACGGACACGGAAAAGAAGAATTTGCATTTATTAAAGTTTAATCTCTTATCTGTTATTGCCTGAGTGGTTTTGGCTTTTGGATCATTTAGAGTTTTTAAAAATTGGATCATTTCACACACACACATAAACAACAGTCACGCATACATATGTCCTGCATACAGCTGTACAACTAGACTTTTTATGTTGAAGGTTGTGCAGCTTTGAGCAGATATATCTGCTGAAGTACTGACCAATATATTAGCCTGGATGATGTAATGGACGAGCACGAACCTCAGTTTTTTGATGCTGCACAAACTACATGAATCATTTTTTTTTTTAATATATTAAATTAATATTAGTTACTGCCATTCGTTATAATGCTACTGCAAACACAACAAGGCACAAACCTTTAATCAACAAAAAAGTAGATGTATTGAAACAAGACAGAAACTTAAAATGTGTCCTTTGGGCATAACAGGACAAAATAAATGGAGAGCCAGAAACTAATTGCATTCACCAATAATTTGATTTATGTTTGACTTCTTTTTTAAATCCTCCTCATAATCTACTCCTGATAAAAACTGCATAAAAATTGCAGCTCGGAGGCAAAGTGTGACCACTCTTTGTACAACTTGTGATAAAACTAAAAGCTCTGGGAGTTTGTGAGTCTGTTGCAGAACACATCCCACCTGTGTGAAAACCCACGCTAAATTCATGAGCAACACCAGAATTAAAACCAAGCACAGACACACACACACACAGTAAAAACTTTGTGTACGGTACCGTGTCCACTGTGGAAGCGAGTCCTCCTCTTCTCCTCTGACTTCATCCTGGCTTTAATGTATCCCTGACACCTGCACAGATAAACCAGGTGAGAATCATATTCATAATCACATTAAACATGCTTCACTGTCCTCTCGATTTCCGCTAATAACCCACTCAGTGTTTCCTATACTGAATTACATACTGAATGAGTCAACATTATGGGATGAAAACATCACAAAAGGTGGAAAAGTGAACACTTATTCTGACACCACAAACTGTTTCAAACCCACTTGCATACTATGTTTACTGCCACATCATCAAGCTTTTGGTTTGCAAAAATATGATGTGATGAAAAAAGAAAAATCCACAGCCACCCTGTTTTTTTTTCTACAGCCCATTTTGGTTCTCTCCTTTATGTAGTTCTTGTTATTTTCTCCCATTTCTCCATGTTTCTGTATTCACAGTTTCACACAATCAAGGTTTTCAGGGCTCAGGCTCCATTGAGAGGGAGAGCTGGGACCAAAGCAACAATCAAACACTGTGTTCAGCAAAAAGAACAGTTTGCATCCTCCATGTTAAAAACCATAAAAGAAATAGGTTGCTCTTAAAACGTGTCATCACAGGACTAAAATGTGTTGCAAAAACTTCGCAGTCTATCACTTTTCACAGAACATTTAGTTAAATACTTTATCAGTCGCCTACATTACAACATTTCATTGGTATTTAGAGTTAAACCTGGTTCAAGCAGATGATGGATTGTAAAGTTTCATTAAGATACTGTCATTTTAACAGCTCTGTATTGTTCTCCGTGGCCCAGTCTTGGCACAGAGCTACAATAAATAGATGAAAATCATCCACATATCAGTGCAGCGCAGTTAATGGAGAGTTAAGAACAGGTTTTTAAAAGATATCTGCTAAGCTGTGATGTGGTCTCACCAACTGTTATATTCCCTCTGACACTGTGCATGTGCGGCATTACTCAGGGGTAAATGTGCACAGGCGTTAGCAGCATTTAGCGAACACAACAGTCAGCAGAATACAAAAATAGAAGTGGTGTGCATTCCTGAAATATATTCATAGACTTATTTATTAACACATGTTAAAATATGAACCAAACATCTTGAGGGAGATTCTCTGGGAACTGATATCTCATGGTGTTCATGCAGGAAACACTTGTATGCACATTGTCGTGTCTACATGCTGCTGTTTCTGCTGTTTGCAAATCGCCCGATCAAAGGTTCTCACTTCAGCTTGTTTCACTATTAGATAAAAATCCAGACAAAGTATCTCCACTTTCTGGCCATTTTTCATTGTTTATTAATAAGTGCCACTAATGGTAAAAACCTTGTGAACCAGAGGCGGACTGAAGACAACAGTCTGAGCCAACCTGTGGAGGTTAATGGAATGGAGCAAACTGCTGGTACATGCATTACATGCTGAGTAATTAGGCAGAAAATTGGTTCAGCCATTTGGAAAATAAGAGTGTCTGCTTGGTGGCAAAAGAGAGTCCATTAACAGACTTCTGGTTGTAGCGTCACTCTGGAGATTATGAGAAGAGACGGTGTTTGTGAGTGTGTGTGTATGTGTGTGTGTGTGGTCTGGTGTTAAAGATAAGCCAGCACCAAAGAAAAACAGGAAATATCTTACCGTCCAGTGATGAGGAGGAAGAGGGTGAGGATGACTAAAAGGGAAAAGCCTCCTACAGACGCTGTGACAACCACCAGGACTTGACCCTGATCAGCGATATCAGGATCTGAGAAATGTGAGAGCAAATCGAGGGTGAAAAGAGCAAAGAGCAACCAGCACAGGTGAATATCAGTAACTGCCTCCCACAGTTAGAACCAGTGAAATCACAGATTGGTGGTGCTCGGTGATGCAATCTTCACTTTCTGTCTAACTACATTTAAAGTAATGAAAATGCAACAGAAGACAGCCACAGTCTCCTAATGCACGTTCAGTGTTCTCATCTTAAATGTATCTGTGAACAACACAACAGATTTGCATAATATAAAGAGCTCAGAAAGTCTTGTAATTGATCTGCTTCCCTTTTGATTCCAGAGCTTAATTCTCACTACATTCTCATAATCCTCATGAAACAGATGACAGTAAGATATGCACGTTGGAGGTGTTCTTGTTAGACTTGAGTAATTCATCATGTTCAATGAAACATTTGCCTGCATAGTCAGATACACATTAATACAATATCATTTAAAACCATGGATATATTTCTGCAGATCTCTACAAACTAAAAACCATTTGATTATTAACTTTTGCCTGTGAGTAAACCATAAAATACACATGTTTCTACCAGATACTTTAGCTGACATGGTGTTGTGTGGCTATTTATTCGCAATAAAGAAATTAGGAGGTTGCAGAAGACAGATATTTAACAAAAATTCCCCTGACTTATAAGTAAATCTGTTGCATTTTGTACATTTATTTTTGGATGTTGCAATTTGTTTTTAGGTGTCTAAGATTCCACTTTTCATTGTTTCAACGTGGTCTCGTGTTTCTCCAACAGTTGGTATGAAATAAAATAGGAAAACAGTCAAGAAACATGAGAATCCCTGCATCTGCAGCTGTGTGAGAGCTTTCATACATAAATGGGCTCACATCAGATATGTGGAAGTATGAGAATATTAAAGTGGACAGCCACATATTCATCACTTAATGTGTGTATCCTGTAGGCTCTGTGAGGCTGAGCGCTTGAAAACTGTAATGAGCACAGTCAGAATCGGGAACTTACAGAGCTTATAAACATTTAAATAAATGGCTCATGCCTGAAGAAACACTGATGAGTTTCACTGATCCATAGCAAAGAATGACCATAAAATGTCTCTGGGGATTTTATGGGAGGTTGTTGATCAACACTGATGACTCCACATCTATGGCTCTGAAACTCTTCCTCTCATTGTTTTAAAACATGTCCACTGACTGAATAGGAGTTTCTCACAAAAACACAGCAAGCATGTACACAAACACAACCACAATTCCCACGTGCCCCTGCGTTCACACTCGTACCCTCCGCTGCTGTTGCAAAATCAAAGTTGGGGCTGTAAGCTGTGTAGCCGGCAGCAGTGCGAGCGCGCACATGGAAGACGTAGACGGTCGAGGGTCTGAGGCCTGTTACTACCACGCTGGGGGTTTTGGTCCGTGTTGATGAGTAGCTGAGCTGCTCTTGCTCCTAGACACAGATGGCCAGAGATGATAAACAAAAGCACAGACAAATGTGTTTTTGCATAAAGCCATTATCATAGCAGTATCTGAGAAAACAAATATTTTTTCATCCTATTAACTATCAGAGCAGATGGAGGACGAAGCAGAGATAACAACACAATATGGATGCTCTGCACTTATATTGCTGAATGCCAACCAAACACATTGTTCTGTAATCGTTCACTGTTGTATTGCATTTTAGTGCTGAAAGATTTTAGCCATTAGCACATGCAACATACACAAGTTCTGAGATACAAAGTTTTTACCTTCTCGTAGTATTTGACTTCATATTCCACTATGTCTGAAGGTGGTGGTTCCACCTCTGACCAGGAGAGGGCGATGCTGTTTTGAGAGGCCCAGTCTTTCCTGACTACACCCACCAGAGCAGGACCTGAGGATGCAGGCACAGGGTGCAGGGATTTGAGTCAGCACTGATTACAGATCTGTGAAGAGTCGGTTGTTTGCAACTTTTAAAATGATGAGACACAAAACTGCAAGTGCTTAAACAACAACAACACTTCTGATGTCTTTTCACATGATTTCATGATAAGATGCATTGGTATAAATCTCCTCATCTCATCATGGGAATTCAATGCAGATACATTCCCCCTAAAATCAATAGAAATACATTTTTTAAAAAAGCTGTTTTGACACATTGTCAGTCCACTTATTTACTTTTAACAGCGCTGACTCTCTGAAATGTGTGTGTGTGTCAAGGAGCGGACCTTGACATAAACTTAGTACGACTGGGATGAACATAAGTAAGAAAAATGACAAGTTTGTCTCAGGTTTGAGAAATCCAGAGTTGCCTGCCCTAGAAGCCCAGTGGACTGAGAAAATAAGTGATCCCAGCCATTTCTGGCTCCAGCCACTGCAGTCAACTCTAAAGTGAATCCACTGAGTTTAGAGACAGCACTGCAAAACACATTTGAAAAGTGTCATCAGAAGAGAGCTCCAAACAGAGAAACAGCAAAACAAACATCTGACATAGAACCTGCAGAAAACACCTAGTGTCATATACATCTCCATTGTCTAGCTTACAGGAGACAATCTGAAGTAAAACAACCTCTGAGAAATGTAACGAGCTGGTGGCAGTTTGGAAGAGAAATAGTCTCAGTTTCCCATGAATATCCAAGGGGAGAAGGAAGGCCAGGAAACAAGCATTTTACTGTCCAGCTCCAGCATAATGTGCAGCCTGTGACAAACATTTTTGTTAACCAAACCACTAGACCTACAGCAACTGTTTATCATGTTTGTCATTATTGCTGAATTTGGAGGAATATTTTACACAAGGCTGCTGAGGACATCACAAAATCACCTAGCAGAGATTCAAATATTTACCATCAATTATTCATAAAGCCTCCGCTTGAACAGAATATGATTTGGCAAACTAATAGATCCAGTCCCTCTGTTGTTGAGCGTGCTGTTTGGGAGATCATTGTTGGAATACAAATTCGGGAGCAGATTGATGTCTTAAACTGTCCTTATGCTCAGATAAGCAGATAACCTGCTCCATAAAGAAGGCCACAGACTGGATGGGGCACTTCAGAGAGGTGACGTGTCACTATATTAGGTCGGACGCGTCGGGGTGCAGATCCAACTCTCACATCCTGTCAAGAAGCCAAAATTTCCAAGCAGCAGCTCGCCCCAGACACAACGCTTCACAGTCCAGCAGCTCAACCGCTTGTATTAAAACAGAAAAAGGAGCAGGAAAGAAAAATGGTGCACACGGGAACCAAGAATTTAATGCTGACTCCTGCAAAAATGCACACTAAGGGTGACAAATATGTCAATTTAAGGTGTGTCCAACTTTTATATTACAGCGCACAAATTTAGACTCCTTGCTCCAGTCTGTTTAAACGTGTATTTCTTTACTATACTATATTGTGTCTGTGACACATAGGTACAAAACCTTGTCATTGTGTTGCAATAAAAACCACAACTCTTGGCAATTCTTCTGGAAATTATCATGTACTGAGTTTATTTTTTGGCTGGAAATGGGAGGAAAAAATAATTTCTTTTTTTCCTCTGACTAACAGTTCACAGCCTAAAGAAATTCAACTTAATTTAACTGCATCATAAATCAGAGAAGAGAAGCTGGAACTTTTAATGTTGGGTGTGTTTGCCTGGAAAATGATAAATCTTTAACTAAAGTTTTAAAATAACTGGAGGATATATGTCTTATTGTTTCAGCTTTAGTACAAACGGAGTAAAACATCTGTGGTTATTCATGGTAAAAATGAAAAGTGTATGCAGGTAAAGAGCACTGACTAATCTGGAGATGAACATCTGCAAGATATTATATAGTATATGTAACATTATTCCACTGTTGGGCATTTACCATGAATATGTTTATAAATATTGAAACTAGCACTGAATCCTGTCATCAAGCAGCAAAACATTTTAAATGAATTAAATCTGTGACACACTCAAATAAATGTTGGGTTGTTTTACCCAGAACTGGATCAATATTGGACTAACTTCAATTTCACACAATATTTTAATATTTTTATTCAATATTTCTTATTTTTTGTCAGCACTTTGCTGTTTTTACCCAATATTTTTTGGTTTCACCCTGAATTTATTCATTTTTCCAATATTTTGTTGGGCTTTTGTTGTTGTTCTTACACCATATTTTTTTTGTTTTTACCCAATATTATATTATTTCCAGCCAGAGTTTTGTTATTTTTACTCAATGCAGGATAAAAACAGTCCATTTTGCTGGGTTAAATGAATCCAAGACCCAATTCTGGGTAAAAACTATAATTTTTTTTAGTGTGTATGTGCTCGTTACTTGATTGAATCTGTTGAAATGTGTCCAAACAAAAGTCAGTCCCTTAAATGCCAAGTTCAAATAATCAGTGATGGTGTTTTTCATTTGGCATTAGTGTAACCAGGCAGATATATATGCATAACCCACTTAGGGGATAAGAATATTTGTGAGTCACATCACCAAGGGGGATTTCTCTCTGCAGCACACTGTACAGTATAATTATATGTATCTATCACCATGTGAGAGAACCAGCTTCAGTTTTACATTTTCTATGCATTGACATTTTTGCAAAGTGAGGGAACTCTTGGAAAAAACCCTCAGCGCACTTATGCAAGACACTATTTTGGGTTTAGAACAAATCAATCTGCCGGTTAGATACCTTCTGCTATGGACGACTGACTCAAAGAGAACAATTATGGTCATTACAGTTTAATCACAGCGTGCACGGCAGAAGATAATTGAGAATCCATAAGCTCTAGTTGGTTTATTGGCTACATGTAAAAATAGGTTAACCCTCAACTACAGATGCTCAGACAGATAAAGAAAGGATGGAGGGAAGAAGAAGAAGAGGGGGAGAATGAGTGAACAGGGAGAGCTGTAAAGAAATCCCATGAGGTTGCATCTCCCCAGCATCTGAGCATATAAATAGAAGTCAGCCCTATTCCCAGAGCAGGGGGGTGGGGGGATGAAAACACAAGAGAATCCACCAGAGGAAAGGGGGAAAAGAGCAAAGTAAGAGGAAGAAAATCTTATGAACCAGGACGCCACAAAACAGTGGAAAACGCTCACACGTGGATTTAGCACGTGAGAACTCTGTGTGACCTGTTGTTATTGTTCTGTAAAAGAAATCATCATGGAGATGGAGGTATCAGGGTTGAATTGTGTCAAAAAATAAAAAATAGACACCAGAAACTAACTTCCAGTACGAGATAAACTTGAGGTTTATTTAAAAGTCTTTCTATTGTAACTGATCAAACTAATAGCAACAGTCCACAGAAGGAGAAGCCACGGCCTACCCCACCTACTGCATGTACAGTACAGTTATACACTTAATAAGTCATTTTAATTGTCCTCTTCAAAGCTCATCCATATGCTAATGCAGGAAGAAAACCAGCCAGTGGAATTGCTGAGTTTCATTTTAAGAGATGAACCTTTTAACAGCTCCAAAGCATCTAAAACGAAGCCAACCAATAACAATGTCCTGGAGGTGACCTCACTGTAATCTCACTTTAAATTGATCACTGGCTTGACATGTACACCTATAGATGTAACGAGGCTTAAGAAACATACACTACAACCATAGACTATATATTGAATGGACAAAGCTAACATGACATTTGAAATTGACCATGTTTGGAGCCAGAAATGACCATATTTAGATATGAAGAGAGGAACGAGGAGGCGCGTCTCACCCTTGAACCCAAGGACACTGTCCACTGTGTATGAGGCTGGAGTTCAGCGCTGTCCTCACTGGAGACCAGACCTGTCAATCAAACTAAATCAACAATGAAACTTCCCCACTGGCCTCATGCTTGAGCCCTGTCCATCTCTACATAGAGAATATGGTCACAACATTGTTCGGACCATCGGGTTATTGTAATCAAATATCATTAAAACGAGTCAGAGGATAATTTATCTAAATACAACTGAAAGCTCTTACTAATTACGCGTTAACAAGTATTTATGTATCTCATTTTGAAAATGATAAACACGAGCTGTAGAGTGGAGTAGAGCAGTCTGGAAACAGTCTGCACCAATCTGAAGTGATTTCATCATCTGTAAACCAGCAGCTCCAATCCAATTATTTCAGCTGAGATCTGATGCATCATTAAATTGTTAAGTATGTAGTTAAATTACAGTATTTTTAAAAATTCTGATCTAAATTCTCACAGGCTCTGCTGGGACAGCCTTTCCCTATCTTTTTTTTGTTTTTTTTTTAAACTCTTACATAAGGATTACTTTTCAGTCTGTATTTGTGCCCCTCTGCTCCCGTTGCAGGAAGATATTTTTTGCTCTGTGCAACATATTACACGAATTTGCACTGATTTCTCTCAGTGCCTGTTCACAGAATACTGCAGTGAACTTTGTGGGAGGAATCTTCAGTGAGAAACGCTGCGATGAGCAACAACTCCAGCGTACTCTGAGCAGAGTGCAGTTCACTCTTTATTAACACACAGATCATCCTGCTCGCTCGCTCGCTCGGCTCTGCGTTGCTGCCTTTAGAGGCGTCAGAACAACAGCTGATGACCTTCACCAGAAACACCAGCATCTTGCTTTACAGGGGAATTAATTGTGGAGGAGAGTAACACACTCGTCGCAATTCAGGATGATTAACTGTGCTATCTGAGAATCCACCACTAAACAGATACCGCTTAAGCTCTTACGGCTACAAAACTGAGAGATAATTCCAGCGTATCATATCACAGGTGATAAACACTCCACTCTGTTCAAAGGCAAAGTGAGCATGCATCTTCCTTAACCGAGCATTATAACTTATCAAGGTTAGACAAGCACGCAGGCAGTTGGGAAGAGAAATTATTAGTAATTCTGATTAATAGGTTTAGCATAATTAAAAGCATAACGAGGCATTAATATACAATTTACAAACAGATAGCATGCCAACAGAAAATAAATCGCTCCCCCTCATTCTCACCAAAAAAAAAAATCCAGTTAATTGCTAATTCTGCTTTTGATTGGCTATTATTCCATCATTGGCATAATATCACAATCAATTACACGAATCAACTCGCAGCATCTGTGTTAATTGGCAATGAGGCTGTCCAGTGAAACAGAACTTCAGACAAGCACAGCTTCACCACCAGCATTTCTCTCCCCTCAGTGTAGTTTTTATAGTAAGTTTTGACAGATGTTTTGCATTCAGTCTTATAGTGCTTTGAAAAGTTTAAAGAGATTTTCTAATGTTGCAGACTGGAAGAATTTCTATATTAAATGTCACATGAATGAGGCTTTTTCATTTCTAAAAATTTACCCCATGTGTCATACTGTGAATTAACTTTGGACTTTGTACATATTTCACTGCAATGAACTGCAGATTATGACTCATAGAAAACTGCATTCAAACAGTATTCTTTTTTTTTGCTCTTTTTTTTCAACCACACATAAAATGTGCAGGAGAGTTATGTAACTGCAAACAGGGGATCACGACCATGTATAATTCTTTAATGATGCTCAATCAAAGAAAAGGGGTATCTCTGATTTAAAGGAAGCAGGAAGAGGAGAAATATGTGTGTGTGTGCGTGCGTGCGTGTTCGTGTCTGTGTGTGTGTGTGTGTGTGTGTGTGGGAGAGAGAAAAAAAGAAGTGAATAGCATGGGGAGAAGAGCTGAGGAAATGACTAAAAGACCATATGTGAGTCTGTAGGTGGTACATGTGTGCGAATGTCATATGTCTTTGAATTTGTTTGCATGTGTGTCTGACTGTGTGTACATACAGTACGTGTACCGAGGAGAGGCAGTTTGACAAGTTAATCCAGTCAAAACATCCTAATGGGAACATCCCCACAGGCTGCTTCTCCTCCTCTGCGGAGATTATTTTGCATTCCAACTTCCTCCCATCAGTCTCGCTGCCTTTGCCAGAGAGATGAGTATAAAGTGACACGTATACACCTGACATCTGGCTTCCACGGTGCAACGGCAGCCCACAGCATACATTTTATTTCTGAAAATAAAACCTCAATGCACTGTTTTTTTTACTGCAAACAAGAGCATAATTAGTCATGAGAAATAACTGTTGGGGGTTATTTCTTTCCTTGAGTGACCAGAAGCATAAATACGACAGCGATATGATAACTATCTTTTACTGACTTAACAACCATTTGGCAGACCAGTAAATGCATGAAGGTTCACAGAAGGTAAAAAGAAATTAATAAGAAAACAGTGACCTTTATGAATTCCACTTCAAAGTCTGCTGTTTGTATATTGCTGGATATTTGACAACAAATATAAAATGGCTTTTTTATTCCCACACTCAGTCCCAGCTCTACATTAAAGCTGTTTGATTCTCACAGCCTCTCACTGCTTCTAACACACCAAGCTGCTGGATTCAACCTTTCACCTTTGTTTATGATCCACAGAAGATGAGTCTCGCTAACTGTGTTATTCTGATTTTTCATCTTCGGCCATCACCAGGTCAAAAATATTTTTATACATGTATATGGATTTTTTTTGTCCAACACTTCTGTTTACTTCTAAAAGCTGTAATCTGTGTTTCATTTAATGTGAATGTTAATATGATAATTGGTGAAATGGTCCACATTAGAGGGGAATAGGGGAAATATTAGACTAAATAGATGCTGAGTTAATTTAACCAAGTAAGATGGAGAAAATAAGAAAATGTTGGGTAAACCCACCCAGCATGTTTGTACACCTTAGAGCTGTTTATGTCCATATTCTTAAATGTGACCATGAGCAAACTTCTTGATAATAGTCAGATTGTTCTACTGCAACCATTTCATTGCAAATCAGAATAAAAAACAATGGCCATGTGTGAATCTGAAGAAGTGTTTGGTAACACCAGTGACTGACTCTGTTCTGACTCTCTCTCATTAAAAATCAACACAACATTCACGAAGCGGCTTTTCATTTCATCCACTCACTTTAAACACTGACAAACTTTGTGGCACTTCACATCATATCGGCTGTCGCTAATTAACAGTCCAATGAGTAACGTGATGACAGGACAAATAAAACCGAGCTATTGTTTATTTTTTTTTGTGAGCTCACTGCAGTCCGTACTCTGCCAAAGACAATTAATGGGAAAAGAAACATAACTTTGCAACTGTTACACAACCAAAAGTGTTTTTGAAGTCCCAACACCTCCAGCAGAGTGATGCATCTTCTCGCTACATAATTGTGTCACTTTCTTCATATCATATCAATAATTTATCAGATTAATAGTTTTGAATCACCTTCTGAATGGTGAAAAGTAAGGTGTGTCTGAGTCATAGTTCATCAACATTTAGGTAAATGTCAACTGAACGGAAATAAAATATCAATATTAAAAAAACTTGGCTTGAGAGCTCCCACTTTTTTTTGCATTTTCCATTTTCAACATCATTTCGTCTCCTCAAATTCTAAACAAACTACCCATCTACACCTGCTGCAGAGGATCACTGTTGCTGCAGCCCATCTATAGACTGCTTATAGGATAAAGCAAGAGGGTCTCAAAAAACTAAGCCAATGCCAAAGTGCAAAAAAGTGCATTACTCCCGACAGCCACTAGATGCTGGCTTCAAAAAACTCTGGCTCCAAATGACTTCAATTCAAAAATGGTCATGTTCAATCCTGAAATCCTCAAATCAATACAGTTTTATCACAAGTCATTCTCATGTCATCAGCTAAAGTCAACTCTCCCTCTCATTGTTCTATCTGAAAATCATTTCATCATTAAGTACGTATTAGACTCCAAAAAGTTTGATTGACAGGTCTAGTCTCCAATGACACCTGTGCTGAAGTCGACTCTCACACACATTGGACAGTTTCCTTGGTTTCCAGGGTCAGACCCACCTCCTCGCTCCTCCTTTCATATCCAAATATGGTCACTTCTGGGGCAAATAACCAACCTGGCGACGTTCAAATACCAAACTCCTGGATTCAAAACCAACAGGTCCTCAAACCAACAGGTGACGTAACACTTGCTTCGTCCATTTCTGTATGATTACAATTAACAGCAAGTACTGAATTTTACCATAAGTTTACTGACGTGTTGTAAGTAGCAGTTTCTATCTACAGTCGACAAGTCCATCCCGGCTGAGCAAGAGTTGTTTCATGATGAACCATCATTTCTTTTCTGTAAACTGGAAAATAAATGGCAAACCAGAACTAACACAAATATGGCAGCCTGTAATTAAACTGTGATAAAATATACCCACAGTTCTATTACTTTATTGTTTAACCACTGATTAATGGTGAGTGTGAGTCTTGTTCTCATCAAGGATTTTATCTTCTTGTGCATGCTGAAAGGTTAGAAAATGTGCACATACATCCCGGTATAATTTATTAATCCATCCTCTTCCCTTCCTTCATCTCAACCTTCTTCATCAATTATTCCATCAATATTCTCACCCTTCAAATATACAGTTCAGGCTGAACTTCAGGTGTCTTTTCCACCTCGTTTAAGTTTAAGTCAATGCTCTCCTATCAACTGGTGGCTGTAGCTGACCTCAGGTTGGATGGGTTGGACCAATTAGGAACCGGGTCATGTCACAGTGGCTCTGTCAGCTGTCCGACAGTCAGAAATGTCTCGCACATATTAACACATGAAGCTGGATGAAGAGACAGAGACTAGATGAATCTACCTAGAAATAGAATACCCCCCCACCATGTTTCCCATTAATGTAATATAAATGTCTTCATCTGCAAACACGGTATTCATGAGGTATGAATCAGGGTTTTATGTAACCACAGTATATACATAGGTCATGCATTAGGATGTAAATTAAATCTTTATTGATATTTTACAGCTAAATATGACACTTTATTGGTAACCTTCAAAGAACTGCAAGTCCCCTGTCAACTAACGTTCCTATTTTCAGAGAGAACAACAACAACAACAACAACAACAACAACTGTCTCTTGTGTCTTACAGTCACGATGCACCAAAGTTATAGAATTTTACTTTGGGTGAACAACTTGTCGGTGCTCATGTGTGTTTGGTATTTAGGTGCAGCTGCTATTTTTAGGCAGGAGCAAGATGAGCGTGTGAACAAGTAAAACTCCTGGCAGTTTTTTTTTTTTTTTTTTAAATCTGTTTGACTCGACTCTCAACAGTCAACTGGGAAAATTCCCATCATTTCAGACGGCCATTTTATCCATGCTAGCAGGATAAAAATATTTTGTAACTTCTATTTGTAACAACTGCTGTCATCAATACTCTGTAATACTAATAATTTTTAAGAAAAATATGCTTCACAGTTGTCAACAAACAGCAGACAATAGTAATAATGATGAAGAAAACAATAAATCAGCTCTCTGTCTCAGTCCGCAACCCAATGATCTCCTATCACAGTGATGTAAAAGCACAGCTGAGAAGCTAGCAGCAGCATTTGGCAGATTCCTTGGTAAATGTTTTCAGTAAATAATCTATTATCAAGTATCCCACTAACTATTTTAAATTGGACCTGCTATGCACATTTCCAGCTTTTTATTTATAGTCTATGCCTCCTCTGGAGTAGTTTTACTTAGATTGCTCCTCAAAAAGGTTCATATTTAGCACATAAATATCATTTCTTGACTCTCTCATTTCTTCTTGTGTCTGAAATGGGCTGTTTAAACCTCGCTTTCTTCAGATTGTGCTAAAGTGTAAGAGACTGACAGGAGGCGGAGCCTGACTACCCAACCGGTGACTGTAAACATGCAAAGTAATGTAACTTTGTTGACTGGAAATTCAAATTTTTCAAACCCATTTGAACATGTTTGAGTCTGAATCTGAAAGCAGACAGCACCAACATTCACAAGAAAGATCACAGCAGATCGTCTGTGTTTGGTAAATATTACACCCATTAGCAGCTTACTGTGTCACATAATGGTGGATTAAGAACTTTAATTACATGCTGTATGTACTTTTTTTCTATGTATGTCCATATTAATGTGCGTATGTGTGGAAAATTCTGGAAAATGTTGCTTGGAGACACTGAAGGTAAAGAAACTAGTACATTGTTAATGACTGTACAGTATCTCTGTGCACCGGTGGTTATTGATGTGCTGCAGTGCATGAAATAAATACATCAAATAACATTCAGGAGTGGGGAAGTGGAGAACATGCTCAGTCTTCATCGTCATTCATACGTCCCGCTTTCACCCTTCAACAGAGAGTTTCCATCAGGCTGCAGTCTGAGCTCTTTTCTCACAGAGATCACTGGAGCATCACTTTACCTCATGTTTTGAAGCTTTGTCCAAGTGTAGTATGCAACACTGTAACACTGTAACACTGTACTTAGAAGAGAAAGCATGGAAAATCAGACTAAGTCCTCTTTAAGCACTCATGGACTTAGGAATAAAATCCATTCAAAACAAGAATCCATATTGATACAAGAAAGCACTCAGAGAGCACAAACCTCCACCTAGGCACAATCCATGTCTGCTCTCTACTAAATTGTCTCAAACTTCAGCCATTGTCATCCTGCATGTGTCTGATTTTCAACAAAACCCATTAAGATCTGACAAAGTTCTGAATATTTTCTGAAGATCCAACACATGTTTCAAGTTGTACCTACTACTTCCTCCTTGTTCCTCTCTGGATTTAAGATGCAGCGATGGCATTTTGCTTATCTTGCCTCAAATGTAATCATTTGTTTCCTGTGTAAAAACCACAGACACACCAACCACATAACCTCTTTGTCAGATGTAATAATCCTATGTGTGGTGAAAGGTCTTACTTGTCGTCGTTATCACAAGACTATGAGATGAACTCACCAGCTTGGTGTGTATTGACGGTCACATTGGCCAGCGAGCGTGCGGCCCCGCCCAGCCCAGAGACGCCGTTTACTGCCTCTACGTGGAAGGTGTAGTTGGCGTGCATTGCAAAGTCTAGTATTGCTACTGAGGTGCTAGTTACACCGAGTGGCCGGGGGATAAAACGCAGGTCTGCCTCGCACGGCTCACACTGTGTCACAACACTGTCGCCGTCACTTCCATCACAGCGCTGGCACAGGATGTTGTAAGTGATGTCCTTCCTGCCTCCTGTATCACTAGGAGGCATCCACTGCAAGAAGAGAGCCGTGTCATTGATCAATGAGACCAGGTTCCTCGGAGCTGATGGAGGCCCTGAAGAGAAAACAAACGTATTTAGAGACAGGAATTCATCGGTGGCTCACTTGTCACCTTTTAAGATGGATCTTGTCCAGATTCCACCATCCTCATGTGACCTTGAAGATGGAGTGAAAGTGGGCACATACCCCACCATAGTTTAACAATTAAAGACAGTTTAGCAGCCACAGAGCTTAATTTGAATCTTCAGCATGTGTGTTTAGTGTGTAAGTACAGTAGGTGTGTGGGTGTTTGGCTTTCAATCCTGCTGTATTTCACTCCAACAGCTTGTGTCAGTTTCCTGGAAAAAAAAAATTAGCAGTTCATATTTTTTCTCACTTTTCACAGCTGTACAATATCTGATTTGGCAAAAAAAAAAAAGTGTGTCTTTGATATGTGTAGGCATGTGGGTGGTGAGCTTTCTGAGGGCTCCAAGTATCATTCCAGCTTGTTACTTGTCAATTTCATGGATCCCACTATCAGAAATTTCTACATGCTTCAGTTAACTACATAACAACAGATGTTTTTTCACTGTGGTATTTAGACATTTATATTCAAATGTACCTCAGTAACATTGGTACAACTTAAATAAATACAGAAATTTGAAAAACAAAAGTAGTGAGACACTGGTAGACTTCAACAATGTTGCCTCTGACGAAGAAGTTAGATTTGTGTAACTGTTGTACTAACTTGTACACGCCATGGTGGAGGGGTCTTTGAGAGCCCTGTAGAAGCCTTTATCGCAGTGACAGATGGTGGCGGCCTGATCGTGGCTGGAGCTATGTAGAGGACACTTAGAGCATTTGGTGTTCCCAGCATACGCCTTAAAGGAGCCAGGATTACAAGCTGGAGGGGAAAAAAGAGAGGTGTAAAAAGCCAAGTTAGAAAAAAAAACAGTCTTCCTCGTGCAATTAGATTTCTATCTGCACTCATGCACATATTTAATTCAAACCTCCAGCTGCTTCTCTCCTCACCTGTGGTCTGACCTTATTTCCCGAGGTGCTATGGATCACTGTCACCTTCGGATAAGCTCACTAAGCAACATGCTTAAGTTCCTGCCTATTGGACGGTCTAAGAAACGGCGCACACACACACCTGTAATGTAATTTTCTCTCAAACTACAATGCACAAACATGTTTTTAAATCAAACACATTACAACATATTAAAGCCAAACCCTCACACAGCTGAACCCCGGTAACTGCAACATTATGGCAAGATTACAACCGTATGACTGTTTATAGAAATGAATGAAAGCAAACGGGTCTCAAAAAATGAAGCCAATGCTGAAGTGCAAAAAAGTGCAATACCACCGACAGCCACTAGATGGTGGCTCCAATTGACTTCAATTAAAAAAATCGTCATTTTCAATTACGAAATAGTCAATACATTTTTTCACACATGTCAATCTGATGTCATTAGTTAAAGTCAACTCTTCTTCTCAGTGATCTGGTCCATCTGAAAATCATTTCATCATTAAGTAGATATTCAAAAAGAGGAAGATTTATTAGCACTAGTTTGATCGACAGCTCCGATCTCCAATGAGACAGGTACTGAACTCGAGTCTCATCCACATTGGACAGTGTCCTTGGGTTCAAAGGTCAGACCAGTGTCCTCACTCCACTATTCATATTCAAATATTCTCATTTCTGGCTCCAACAAACCAACATGGCGTCATTCAACGCTTCAGAGCACATGTCCACAAACCAACGGGTGACGTCACACTTGGTTCGTTCATTGCTACATGATTACGATTAACAGCAAGTACTGAGTAAGTGACATGTTGTAAGTAGCAGAATGTCACCATAGCACCTTGTTAGCTAACGTGACACAAACATTTTAAACTGTTAAGGTGTGGGTGAAAAGTAGAGGATTAAAATTCATCACTTATTATACTTGAAAACTAAACAGAGGATTTTGAGGATTGTTCAGAAAAAATTGTGTACAGTACAATAGTGCAAAACAACACGAACAATAGTATTTATAATATTTGTATTTATAATATTATTATTTAATAAAGCAGAAATACATTTAAGGTTATTAAAAAAAATCAGGATACAAAGGTTACAAAAAAATCTGTAGGACTGATATTTTTTTAATCAGCAGGTTTAATAGAGTTCACACTTACAGTTCTGTTGAATATCGACAGAGGGAAGTTTGTGGTGTTTGTTGGGCAGGTAAAAGAGAAGCTATTAACATACAAATAATGCATTATGAAAATGTAATTACAGTTTGCTTTCACTCTAAAACCTCCATCCACTTCCATGCTCTGTTCTGCTGACCTAGGTGTTCTCAGTTTTCCATCCTTACACCGGTTCACTTTCTACTACCCCCAGTTTTACCTTCCCATTTCTTTCTCTCCATCAGCTCAACCAACTCGTATTCCCTTATCTTTTCAATTTTTCTCCAACTGTTTTGCTCTGCCACAGTTTTCACCTTTGCTTGTTTTTCATCTTTATTCTAATATATTTTCTTTCCCCCATCTGTCCTCCTGCTTTCCTCTCTGTCTGTCTTTCCCTTAAGGCTTATCAGAAGATGGCAGAACCATTGCAGATTGCCTCCTTCTTCCCAGACTTATCTTGGCAGAGAAGAATAACGCACTAATAGAACTGTTATTTAATATTCTGGGTATTTGGGGGATAATTTTATTGCAGAGTGAGTTGCCTGAGAATATATGTGTGTGGGTGGGATAATAATTTCAAAATTAGCAAATAAATATGCCAGCTATAAGACAGACAATGGAATGACAGAGCAGGAAGGTAACACACTTGGAAATTCAATCAAGACTTTACAGCAAAAAGCCAGAAGGATTTTATAATTTCAACATTTTAATATTTTCTCATAGTTACTGTAGGTGAGCAGAAAGATGCAGCCACGTTTATTTCTTCTTTCTTTTCCTGATGCAGTATTGCCGCCATTGAGAAACACACACACGCTAATCTCTCTGTTGATATTAGCTGTTTTTATCATATGGTGGAAAGTTTTGCACGATGTCACATGAATAATATCCAGCTGCGACACAATATCTAGCAGTGCACACAGGACTGTTGGTAAAGGATTATTGATACTGAGCAGATTATCCTGATGAAATAAAGTACATTTAATTAAATTGTTCATTGTATGTATAGTCATGTAGTAACACAGATTCTGATTTAATAGGTTCATTTTGCAGATACACTAAATTGATTGGTGTGTGGCTACATGTACGTGTTAATGTGGGAAAATTCTGGCAGCGTATTGATTGAATGAGGAGTCGACTTCTTACCTCAGGCCAGATTGTTGTTACTTGAGCCTACTCACTGCTTGAAACCTCAACACAAACTGTTAACCCTTTAACTGTCACAACAAGAGAGAAGCAACCAAAATATATGTTTTTGCATTTCTTACTTTCTTGGGGCACATCAATAATTTTTTTCTTTATCAACAGACCCCGCGGCTTTTTTTTAATTGGCCTCTACCAAAGGGTTGAGTGGACTGTATACAAATATCAATTCAAATTGAAAAAGTCAACAGAAAGGATTTATGTTTGCAATGGAATAACATATACAGCAATGAATAATAATCTATTTAAATTACATTAGCCTTGCATCTTTACCTTTACCAAACAGTTGATGTGTCAGTCTATGGTAGAGTCATGTTTTTAGAAAATTATTTGACCCTGATTAAAAGAAAAAAAGAATCTGTATCAAGTTATGCAGCTGTGTTTAACCCTATAAACCCTATAATATGTTAACAAAAGTTCAACACATTTTTCTGTAAGATAGTCACTCAAATTGTGCTCTACCATATGTTCAAGCAGACAGTTAAAGGGTTCATTCTTAGATAACAATGTGTTGTGTACAGACCTATAGAAGTGAGTTCTGCTCAGACAGTTGTCCATGTTCAAGTTCATGCCTAAAAATGGACACAGCAACCAGGTCTCAAAAATAAGGCCAGTACTGAGGGCACTACCACCGATGGCCACTCGATGCTGGCTCCAAAAAACTCGGCTCCAATTGACCTCAATTATGAAATAGTCATTTTCAATCATAAAATACTCAATCAATAAGTTTTTTCCACAAGTCATTCTGATCTCATTAACTAAAGTCATCTCTTCTTCTCAGTGATCTGATGATTCATCAGAAAATTATTTCATCATTAAGTAGATATTGGGCTTCAAGAAGAGGAAGATTTAGGGGAGTGGTTAGTTTGATTGACAGCTCTGGTCTCCAGAGAGACGAGACCTGAACCCAAGTCTCATATACATTGGACAGTGTCATCAGGTTCAATGGTCAAACCCATCTCCTCACTGCTCCCTTCATATCCAAATACCGTCACTTCTGGCTCCAAACAACCAGCATACTTACATTCAAATACCAAACTCCAGGCTTCAGAGCCCACAGTGTCCACAAACCAGCTTTTGTGAAAAGACAAATTGTTTTAAATCCATCTCCCCTGTTCCCCTCTGACAGAGATTAAGCTTTGATTTTCAAAATAGTTATATAATATTTTTCATCATTGATGAATCCATTAAGTGAGAGTGGATGAAAACCACTGCTCTCCGTAAAACTGTATCATAATACCTTTGTCAGTATGCTGTCAGTAGAAATGTTATCATGGCCATGGACTAGACCAGGGTTGCAGACCCCTGGACTAGACTGTGATTGACAGTTGGAGTACTTCAACAACTGAGAAGTTGAACAAGCAGGGCCAAAAAAAAAAACCCAAAACTGACAGAGTATTTTATGAAAAGGAAACTGTACAATAATATGGACATAACAATGTAAAATGAGAAGTTAACTCCTTAAACCAGGGGCTATTTGATTTGATTTGATTTGATTTATTTGATATTTTCACATCCCCAAATTAAATCTCGCAATCTTAGGCTCTATGGATAAGAAACACTTGAGAGGATTTTAAAATACAGTCTGACTCTGTGTCACCATCACTGAACCCAAGAGAGCAATCTACATCGCTAATTCTTCCTGATAGAATTGTAAAGCAAAAAGTGAATAAGAGCCTTGGTACAATGAGTCCGTTAACACTGCTGTTACTGATACAACAAAAATAAAGCACCAACACATGCTTTTTGCATTTCAGTATCAGACAGCCTCCTCATGAATCTGCCATGGTAGGCAACCTTTGAAAAATGGTGGTGGGTTGCTTTTTAATAACAGACGCAGCCTGTTCCCAGTGCATGGACCTCCAGGGTGCAAAGAGTTAAACACAACACTCAAGGTGCATTTTGGTGAGATGCCATAGCTTAAAAATTCAGTTACATATGCTGTTAATTAACAAGCCTCTAATGGGAATAGATTTGCAAAGTGGAAAGTGCTGCTGGTTCCAGAAGTGTTTTTCTCCCCGATCTGTGCATTTATGTTTAACAGAGAAGGAGACCCACAGGTCCCACTGGCCACTCACGTAAATTGCCCGAAAAAATCCCTTGCAACTCAAAAAGCACTGTCCCCACAGACTACTATTCTAAAAGCGATGTCTGTAAAATTGTTGACAGGAGACCTTTAACGGCAGACAGGTCAATTATTACTCTTTGTATTATGAGTTTTTAATCCACAGAGGATTTTATATTTATAAAACAAACCCATCCCTGAGAAAAAGGGATTTTTATTTTTCACGACGTCTTCCTGATGTACAGTCTATGAGCAACGTGGGAGCACACAGGGAGGGTCACTGGGGAGAAAACACTGATGTGTATATGGAGTGGCCCACCCACCATGTACGCACACCTAAAAGTTATAAATATACTCTGGTTTGTCTTAGAGTGGAGCAGCTTTACTTCAAATGAGTGAGTGCCACCTTTTAGTCTGGTATCCAGTTCTTATATTACAGCAATAATTTCCCATTTTAAATCTGTATCTTCAATGTTACTGAACACAGCAACATGTGGCTCTCCTGGATAGTGTCACACCCCCTTTTAATTTAATAAAATTCAGTCAGTCATCTTCTATACCTGCTTCTCCACACTTGTGTCACAGGGGTCTGCTGGAGCCTATCCCAGCTGTCATTGGGCAAGAGGCGGGGTACACCCTGGACAGGTTGCCAGTCTATTGCAGGGCTAACACAGAGACAAACAACCATTCACGCTCCCACTCACACCTATGGTCAATTTTTAGTTTGATCAACTCACCTAACAAGCATGTCTTTGGACTGTGGGAGGAAACCGGAGTACCCAGAGAAAACCCACCATGCAAACTCCACACAGAAAGACCCGAGCCGAGATTCGAACCCTGAACCTTCTTGCTGTGAGGCACTGCACCACTGTGTCGCCCTTTAGTTAAATTAATAGTTTTAATTTTTGGACCACTGAGAAATCATGTTTTGTTTTTTATTACAGCAAATATGTCTGAATACTACAATACCCATGAGCACCGTGAACTGTTACTAGAGGAAAACGCATAGAGCAGGGGTTCTCAACTTGAGTCATGGAGGGCCGAGACACTGCAGGTTTTCCTTCCAGCTGGTCTCCAAAGCAGGTGATCTTAATGATTAACACCTCCTGTAATTTGAGGAAAGGAGCTCATTAGTGAGATCAGCTGCTGGAGAGATGGTTGGAAAGTAAACCTGCAGGGTCTCGGCCTCCATGGCACAAGTTGAGAACCCCTGGCATAGAGTGTACATATGGATGAAGGACAGGAAGACCTATGGGTGGGGTTAGTTTCATTGACATCTCTGGTCTCCCATGAGATCAGACCTGAACTCGTCTCATACACATTAGACAGTGTCCTCAGGTTCAAAGGTCAGACCCGCCTCTTCATCGTTCCCTGCATAATCAAATATGGTCACTTCTGGATCCAAACAACCAACATGGCGACGTTCAAATATCAAACTTCTGGATTCAAAATGTGAGTCCACAAACCAACGTCAGCATTGTCGAGTCTATATACAGACTATAGAGAAAAGCCAGAAAGTACCTTTAACTCTGATAAGCCTCAAAGCTATGAGCTCCAAGCTTGACTTTCTAATCAAAGAACAAGATTTTGTGAGATTACCAGAGTTTTCTGCCATATTCTTTCTTTGCAGATAAATATGCTACAGGTGAAATGAGAATGTTGAATGACAGATGACATGCAAAGAAAAGAGAAAACAAATTATCCATATCCTGACATATCCAGGTTGAGAGACATGAATATAGAGATATGTAAAATGGGATGAGATGCAAGACTGACACACGGACAGAAATCTTCGCCAAAAATCACATTGCTGCTTAGCTCCTAATGAGAAGAGTAATTTGTCATCCGGCTTCCAATTTTTGAGGCATCTCATTCACATGGATATTACTTTCCTACTATGCAGAGGTCCTGCCAAAGGCAACAAACATACAGATTCATTTGAAATTCCAGCTGCTCCCTGCTCTCTAGTAGAGGCTGGGAAGATCACCACCAAAAAGCAATTACAATACTCATACCACGATTTCTATCAAAAAGTTTGAAAACAACTCCCCACCACACACACACACACACACACACACACATAATGAGATCCAATTTGTTTACTATCACTTGTTTGGCTTTTCGTCATGTCATTTTTCTTTGTGTCATGTTTTTCTCATGAAACGAACAATATTGGCTCCTTTTCTGGGTAAATACCACAAAACACTCAATAACAGGGTTGGAAATAGGGTTAAAAATAACAATTTTTATCAATTATTCTGCCAATAAATCTGGGAATAAATCAATTAATTCTTCTTTTTTTAGTTAAAAAAATAAGTTAGTTATAATCATTGTAAACCCTTGAGATGTACTCAAGTGCTTTATTCTACTGCGCCAACAGTCCAGAAATCCAAACATATTGATTTAAATGTCATATATGACAAAAACCCCTCAGCCAAGCCTTAGATCTGAGAAGCTAGAAGCAGAGAGTAAAAAGAGAAAAAAAATACTTGAGCTTGGCAGCAACTGTTACATATAAAGTCACAGTCTGGTTTCTGACAGGAAGAGTGACTAAAGCTTAACTCTTCTTACTGAAATCTGCACTCTTCATTTTTTGGTCACTTGGCAGCACATTTAGCTGTAAGCACAACATTGTCATATAACCAACTTTATTGAGGCAAATGTACTGGGGGGAGCTTTCATTTGGATTTGAAGTCAAAATGTTCTCCTTCTCGCTCAGTATTTTTCCATCAGCAGAACTGTTAGGGGGTCTATAGTTAGATTGATGTTTTTCCTGCTAGCCCACTAAAAACATCGCTGATAAGAAGAGTAAATAATAAACCATAGACTGTCTATAGAAATGGACACGCATGATGTCACCCATTGGTTTGTAGCCAGGAGGTTGGTGTTTGAACGTGACCATGTTGGTTGTTTGGAGGCAGAAGTGCCCATATTTGGATATGAAGGGAGGAGTGAGAAGGTGGGGCTAAGATAGTAAGAGATAAAAAGAGTTGACTTTAGTTAATGACATCAGAATAAGGAGCATTTCAGAACTGAAAATGATCATTGTTGAATGTAAGTCAGTTGGAGTTTTTGGAGCCAGCATCTAGTGGCCATCAAGAGTATTGTCTTTTTTTTTTTTTAACTGCTGCATTGGCCTCATTTTTGAGCCCCACTTGCTTCATCCATTTCTGTATACAGTCTGTGGTAAATACCAAAACAGTGACTTGAAAGGCTCTATAATGGTCTGCAGAGCTGAGGGGAAGCTGCAGAGTCCTGTGATAGCTCTCTGAGGGTTTACTACTACAAGAAATTTCTTCCAATGCAAAACATCCGATTATGCTTTGGCCTCAGGTTAAGCGTGTTAGTTAAGAGATTTGAGTTTCAGCAGGTAACCCACGGGAGCTCGGTCAAGCAAAATACATCACTTGCACATTTGCAGGAATGTAATGACGTGCAAACTAAGAGGTTTTAAGTTGTTTGGGTGTGTACGTTTGGAAGTTTTCTCTTGGCTTTATGTTGTCAGAAACAGATGGAGCCAGAGACTATGTTTACCCTGGTCTCTCAGCTTTGATATGCAGATGGGAAGTTCACAGAGAATGAGTGATGCTCTAGTCTGGCTGCAGTGCGTTAGAGGCCAGAGTAAACACAGTCCTTAATGGACAGAAGAGGGGCACAGTGACTCACATACAACTCAGAGATGTATTGATTTCTTCATTTCCTATTCCACTTTACCTGAATCTGAGGTCACCAGTTTGTACCTTTTGTTGGAAGTCATCTGTAATTAAGATGAGTATTGGCAATTTTTTGAAGCTCTCTGACATGGATGGGTCTGGGGTAAAAAAAAATAAATAAAAAATTACCAACTCTACTTTGCAACTGGGCTAATTTGCTTCCTTGTGTATAACTTTAGTCAACAGTAAGAGGAGAAACTGGGTGGATTGGTATCAATTTCACAATAATTACAGGGCAAAAACTGTGAAGATGAGTTTGTTTAATCCAAAATATTTGAATTTCTCAGCTACTGGGTTGTAATCACTTATCCTGCTGGTGGGTTTTTGGTCTTGTCTGCAAATCTACTCTGATTCAAATGAAATCCGAAAAGACATCTCTATTAGCTTCCCCGCAATTCACTGCCTCCTTTTGAATATGGTGCTGTGACGAAAGGATGTGGAACAAATAGCATTAGCGCTATGATGTTTCCTTATCTAGGTCATGATATAACCAGCCTATCTCTGAGTAATCCTCTTGTGGCTGACACTGAATGAAAGGAATAGAATAATAAAGCACTCGATTGAGATGTCAGAACAGTCTGGCAGAATGCTATTGGGGTGGAAAGCAGGGTTTGATAAGCACTGATGCCTTTGTTTAGGCAGCTGGGAGGGAAAGATGGACGTGTTAGTGCAGAGCTCTGCTTATATTCGGGAGCGCTGGGGTTTTCCTATTCTCTCTCTCTCTCACTCGCTCTCTCCCTCGCTCTCTCTCCCTCTTTTGCTCTTTCCCCATGCTGCCTCTCAGACAGCTTTGATCACAGTACCCTTTGAAGCAGTGTTCCAAAATGAAAACGAGGAGAAAGCAGAAGTCATCGCAAGTTCATGCCTAAACTTCCTGCAACTACTTGCAAAGTGCACATCTTCATTACAGCATACGCTCTGACAGACCTATGGAAATTATTGATGAGAAAAAAATGATTGGCCATAAATCATTAATTATAAGGCCATAGTTTGTTGTTACTATTGACCACCTCTTTTAGCCTAATGGTAATGAGTTCAAAGATGCTGTTTGGGGACAGGAGCAACAACCCAGCATTTCTGAGGTGCACAATAAAACAACACAATCAGCCATTTTGGAATATGCATGTTTTCTTTCTGACAAATAGTCCCATGATATGATTGATATTATTTTGATGTTATTGCATTGACTGTAGAGATGACCCGGGGAAAAGTTTAGCACACACAAAAAACAAAATTCGAGGTCTTTGCAAAGTGAAAGTAAACTGTATGCAAGAAAATGATCGTGTTATTTTTTCCAAACACTCTGCAGTTGAAGCCTTGAACTAAAGTTGAACTGTACGCTGAAACAAACAAGCAATTAGAAGACATCACTTTGGGCTCTAGGAGATTGTGATGTACATCTTCTACTTTTGTATACTTTCTTTTAATCTTATATTCTGTATAGAAATGTAATTATCAGGAAAATAATTCCTGAAAATAACCATTATTTACAGCTCTTTTATTTCCAGGTTGTGTTTTGAATGTGTGAGGTATGACAAACAGGTCACTGTAGCAGATAATTGGCACAAGAAACACCTGAGTCTATACACTATGTAGTAATTGGCTACACTGAGCAGAAATTTGACCCTCATCAGCACCCTCATTAATTACACTTAATGTCAGTCTATATATTATGTGTGTTTATTTGTTGCCTCTGTTTATTTCTGTTTGTATCTGATCATTACTGGCAGGAGTGCTTTATATGCATGATTCTGGATTTTCTGGATTAATTTCAAACTGACTGCTGCTTTAAATTTTTATCAATGGCAACACTGTATCATATTATTTATCAATAGTGAAGTGAACTTAGTGTTGTTTGCTTGTCAGGAGTATACAGTATGTAAGGGGGGGAAACAAACAAGCAAACATTGTTTTCCAACCACCAAGTGGGTTATTGCTACAGGAGTTACTGACCTATTCACTGTACTGCTGCCAAGATCCCCCTGACAATGTTGCAACTACAGTACAGTCGACAGAAGCAACTACTGTCAGCCAAAGGGGGATGAACATTGAAAGTATAGATGTAGGACATATACGAGGGACACCATGAATGTGGCTCCTAAGCTGCCATCTCTTCAGTAATCTCCCCTGACAGGCTTCTGCGTTGTTTAACATGAGATGATTGAGACCAAGAGAAAGAGAAAAGATAAATAAAAAGCAGATGAAAGAGCAAGAGATGAAAAGAGAAATTAGACCCGAGGAGCAAATAAAGGAGATATTACAGCCCGTCCTACGTATCAGCTGTGCTAATGACTGTTGGAGATTTCTCTCTGTGTAACACTGAGTAACCACATCACCACAGGGGTACCACATGAATTCCTGCCCAACCAGCTGCTGTAAGCCTGCAGACTGTGGTGAGTAACACGGAGTGCACTTCAATTGTAATCATGCAGTGGGGCTCAATTTAGCTCCTGCCTTAATTACAAGAGTGAGTCTAAGGTTGGGCGAGTTTTAAAAAAGACAAGGTGCGAGCTAAATTAGCTGTGAAACTAACAAATGAAGGCAATTAGCCAGCTAGCCCCGAGTCTGTCTGCACTGTCTAATTAAGTAACCAGGCCAAACACAATCTGGAACAACTCAACAGTTTCTTTAACTTTTCTTAATCTGTTCAGCTGACAATGGGCCACATTTAGGTAACGCTGATGTGACTAATTAGAGCGGAGGCATCCCAGAAAGCTGTTTACAGAGGCACTGAAGTATTTATCAAAGCTTTTAGATTTTAGTGTTTTTGTGTAAATGTTAAGAGGCGACACTGAATGATATTTATCAAGGGAACGACAAACTTAAACACCACAAATCCAAAAGCAGCTTTATATTACAAGAAATTACTTTCCCATTTGAACCGCATGACAAATGTGACAGAGTCCAGAGAGGTCCTTCTGAGAGTAATGATTTGGAAATGTCAGAAAACTCTGGGCATGCACACAATCGCTTTCTACTCCCATTGTTTATGATCTCATAGCAAAAAGGGATGGAAACTAGTGGCAGTGAGAGTGTGAATTTAAAAGGGAGAAATGAGAGAGGAGGGAGTAAGTGAAGAGTAAACAAAGCAGACAAGAGAGGAGAGAGACGATGATGAGGGGAGGTGGAGCTGCAAAGGGATGAAGAGAAATGTGGATGGAAAGGATCAGACAGGGATGCAGGATCTTAGAATGAGAGGAGGGAATATCAGTTCGGTAAACTCAAACTCCTGCAGATGACTGGGGAGGCCCGAGAGATCTGTTAGTGTGATGCAACAACTTTCTCTTCTCCTCTCTTCTCTTTCCCTCTCTGTATGTACACTTTCAGTACAGTGTTGGCGAAGTGTACTGCTCTAAATTTAGTACAAACACAAACACACACACCCAAAAATACATGTAAAGCGGCTTCTCACCTCGGCAGTAGCCATCCATCTCCTCGTGGCCGATGCTACAGACGCAGCGGCCCAGTGGAACCAGCCAGTCTCCATCAGCACCACAGTACAGTTTGGGCGTGTCCCGCTCTTCTGCATTCTCCACACACGCTCCCCTGACTTCCACCAAGGAGGACGAGTCCATGTGCGGCACCGTGTCAGGAAACGCCGCCAGATTCCTTAAAGTCGACGGGCAGCGTTTGTAGAACACCTTGTGTGAAAGACAAAAACAGGATGTTGAAGCATCTTCTGAAGGAAATAAAATTGACAAGCTGTAGTTCATGCAAACATAATCCTGCTCACTGACCTTGACGGACACAAGAGCAATACAAGCTCCCACATCTTGGAAGGCCAAGTAGAAACCCTTCTGCGTCACCGGGCCCACCTCCCTGACCTCGGTATTGAGACGAAGAACGCGATCTCCGAGATCTGTCTGTGTGAAGCTTTCGTCTGCTGCGATGGTGTCCACCTTAAAACCAACAAACACTTCATTCACTTCTACTGAATGATGCCAGCTACAGAAAGCTTTCTTTTACAATTCAGATCCAATAACTAACCTTGGCGTAGTCAGAGGGTCGAAACCGTGTCCCTGCAGAGAGCGGCTCCTCCGACTGCAGGTAAAAGAGGTTGAAGGTTTCCTTACAGGTGCCAGACACCCAAGGAATGGAGTTGCAGTCTCTAAGGGTGAAACGCAGCTCCACGTATACCTGAGGTAAAATACAGATAAACAGACAAGTAAATGACCACAGTTCATCTGGTCTGACAACAAACCAACTGGATTCTGTCTCTAAATGATTCCTATGGGCTTAGTGTTTCTAACTGTGATATAAATGTAATCTTTAAACATTATATCTAAATTAGTTACCTGCAAGCATCATAGTGAGGAAGTAAGCCACAGAAAGTATTCAAAATGGAAAAATAAAAATAGTACATAATTTGCAAGTACAAAACAATATATGAACCCAGTTTAATGAAAGGTCGGTTTCTGCCACAGAAAGATCATTTTATAATCTGACAATTCAGCCAGCTGATATGATGAGAGGCTCTCCAGTCAATGTGTAAAGAAGATACCCTGCTCTATATTTGATTTATTATGAGCTACTCTGTATTGACTTTAATAGAAACCAGCTCCTAGCTGGAGTGAAGTCATGTTTTTGTGAGTATAAAGTACATCTGCCATTTTTATCCTCTGATAGGTTTTGTAGAAGACTGAATTACCCCCGAGGACTTTGACACTTTCTCAACCTTAAGACAAAGTCACAGGCACAAACCCTGCTTCAAGACTACACATCCTCTAATCCCAAATCCAGACAAAGATCTCTGAACAAGTGTGTGTCTGTGGAAGTGATGATGTGATGTGGTCCACACCCTCTGTGCAGCCTGTCGCTGGATCCATCCAGACCGCAGCCAGTTGTTCTGGTTTGGCTCCATTACGTGGCAAACCTGGAACGTGTGAATAGGTCTGTTCTGCTCATCCATCTCTGTGATGGCGTCCCACTGTGAAAGAAACAGGAGACAAATATAAGAAAATCTTCCAACTGTAATATAATAAGCCATATTTAGTCAGTGGCATTATTGGCTTCAATGTGATAAAATGAAAATTGCCTTTTGTTTCACTGTTGACATCATGCTATCATCGACAAGACCATAGACTGTTTATAGAAATGGATGAAGAAACCGTGACTCGAAAATGAGGCCATTGCAGAAATGCAGAAAATATCACTGGTGGACTAGATGCTGGCTCCGAAAAATAAAATGTGGAGGATTTAGGGGCGTTCCATTGAACTCTAGTCTCATACACACCAGGCAGTGTCCTTGGTTTTAAGGGTCAGACCCACCTCCTCACTTCTTCATATCCAAATATGGTCACTTCTGGCTACAAACAACCAACATGACGATGTTCAAATACCAAACTCCTGGATTCAACATGCGTGCCCACAGACCAACAGGTGACACTGTGTTAGCTTCATCTGTTCTATAAACAGTCTATGGATAAAACAGACACACAGGTTATGAAAAAAATAGATTTTAGGTTGTGGAAAACCAAAAATGTACAAAAAAAATGCAAATTCATAAGGTTGTTCTTGGCATGCATGGAATATGTATGTAATCATTTAGCAGAACTGACCCTTTAAACAGTCAGTCAACAGTCATTTGTAGATTAATTGGCAGAGATATGACCATTAGTATGTACTATGCTGCATATTTTTACCAAATATACTAATCTGGAAATTATGTTTGAAGATTTTAATACATGCTCATATTCACTGATCTAATTTCAGAGCTGCTCCATAAAATGCTCAACCTGTGCACCTTTTTATTGCATGCAGTGAAACTTAATTCCTATAGAAACATGACGTTTGAGAGACACCGAGTTACTTTCACCAATGTTTTCAAGCTGTTGCATCAGCTGAGCAGACTCTCTCATTTGTCTGCTCAGCTTTAACGGTGCGATGATCAGAGCTTCAAAAGCCCTACCATTTATTGACAAAACTCCTTTCTCACAACTCCTGTGGCATTACACAGGCAGCTGACACTGTGCCAGTTACACAGCTGGACATTAATAATAACGCAAGAGCAAAAAATACACTGAAAAAAATGTAGCACTCGTTTTTATGCTGTCAAGGCCACAGCAGAGATGTAAGAATGATGCTGAAATGTGCTAGAAATTATTTTATCTTTTAGTGCATGAAAATAAATTAGAAATAGTTGGGTTAGAATGAAAAAGAGGTGTTCAAAAGCTGGCACAGCTGGCCAATCATGTTGTGAAGTGGGTGTTAATGTCAGATCATCGGTTTCAGAAAGTTTGAGAAGTGGTCAAACACAGCGTCCCCCCCCCACCACCACCCCACATCCATCTGAGGCTGGATACCACAGGATGCCAACCACAGAAAATTTCCTGATTCGCGTCCCCAAATGAGACCAAACCAGATGGCTTCCTCATCAAATTGAGAACTTCCACGATCTATCACCGAGCTGCAAAGCAAGATTGCACTCAACAGTGTAACGTACTGTGATTAACAATAAATCCAAGAGCAAACAGCAGGATATACGCCAGCCTCCCATTATCTACAGCAGTGCTTTTTACATTAGTCAATTTCATGCTATGTATGCATTACATGAACTGAACTGATGAAACAGAGAAGCATCTGAGAGCAACTGCCAGACAAACACAATGCAATTATGTGACATTTCATGACATTATAGGTTGACAAGAATCATCTGAACGCTCCATTAAATATGTGATGGTGCGTCGTCGTCCTCTGGTAAAATTCGACCCTCAGAAACAAAACATTGGACTTCGAGCACTGGAGGCTCAGTTTATTTCTAATGTTTTCTACCTACAGCTACAGCATCGTCAAATTGTAAAAGGATTAGATATTTATGTTTTTTATTTAGTTAGCTAAAAGAGAGGAGAAAGTAAAATGACTCCAGAACTATTATACATGTGCGGGTATTCCAGCTGTTTCAGGTGAGAGGACAAAGTCTTTTACAAGTTGCAAATGAGCACATGGCAAGACGGAGGAGAAAAGCGGGTTTTTCATCATGTCCTTATCAGGGACACATTAGCATTTACACTACAAAAAATATGTGGTTACATGCGTCCCAGACGACCTCCACAGGTGAATTGAGAGATCGGATCTTAGTGACTTTTGGTGGTGGTTTACACTTGTATTTAGTGCTGTTTAGCTCTGTCCACTACACTTTGACACCTAACCCTAACACAAGTGTGAACAGGGCTTATGGCTATAAGAAGGTAAAGACAGATGACTTCTTAGATGAGTACAGTGGATTACAGGATATTGCAAACATTACCTTGGTGGTGTCCTGCAAACAAAGGCTACATAACTCTGCCCTTTGTAAAGAGCCCTTCAAAAATCACAGGGCATGTCAACATATCACATTATATTTATTTTTATTTTGGAAATGCCGTCTTTGCAAAATCCAGCCCTTGAATTTGAACACAGCCAGTAATCACATTTCCACTGAGTGGGACACTATCCAGTAAACCTCCCTTCTTCTTCCTCCTCCATGACTGCACACTATCATTTCCAGGTCACAGACTGGAGCATGGAGGTCATGAGAGAGCACAAGAAGCAGCACAGAAAACCCTCTATGGCTGGTTATTGGTTTCACTCCCCGCCCCCACATTGACCCCGTTATTATGTAAATCTGTACCTACCTATCACTTTCTCAAAATCGGGTGTTAATTGGTAAAAAAAAATGATTCAGTGTGTTGAATGTAACTTGCATATGTTGTACAATTCACACACAGGAGTCATAAAGGAAATTGAAACAACGGAGGTAGAGTGTTCTCCAATATAAATTATTAAATAACACTTTAACCTTGAGTGGAGCGTGCAAAAGCAATTAATCTTATATTAATTAAGCTATCCAAATAAGTTCTCTGTGACACCCATGGGCCAAATGATTAATCAATCATAATCACTCCCTCGGTTATTTGAAACTCTGACCTCCCAGTAATGTTGTGCCCATGCCTTTATGACGTTAAGTGGACTCTGAGGTAATCATAAGTATCTCTTCACTCTGTATTAGCTTAGGAATAAAGCAAATCCCTGTGTTTACATGCATAGAATAAATGCATAATAAACATGGACTATATATAGAAATGGACGAAAACATTTGTAGTTTGAGCTAATGCTAATGTCAATATGCTAACATGCTGTCAGTTGCCATGCTGATAGGTTTGTATGGTTAGTAGATATAGTGTTTTCTGTGTGAGTTTAGCTTGTTAACATGCTAACAAATTGGCTAACTGCCCTGAAGGTCAGAGGGTCACGTTTTTACAAATCATTGCTGTATAAAATTTGGTACCTGTCCAACCACGAGATGTTGAGACTGAAACGGTGTGAAATTTTACCTGCTGGTGACACTGGAGCGAATACAGGCTGGACCCAAGTGGTGGACTGACAGCACACTGCTAGCATGGCTTAAAATGTAAAATTCAAACATATTCAGAGACACTGACAATTGACTGCAAGGCGTCCGCAGTGCTTTGCCACACACCATTCAGACTGTCATTTCTTAAATTTTCTGCTGGTGTAACAAAAAAGAAAGAAAGTAGAAAGAAGTCATAGAAAGGAAATGTGTCTTAAAGCAGGACTCAGACACTTGATGTTAGAGGAGTTTCTTTAACATATATATTCTCATTTCAGAGTCTGCCTTACATAACAGAGCCTGGAACAGAAAGTGAGCATCTCTAAAGGAAGCCAGCTTTTTGGTTTGCATAAGATCAGTGTTAAGTAATTGTACTTCCATTATGCATACAAACAAGAGAAAATGGTGATTTGTCACAATGTGTGCCTCGGTGTACTAAAATGCACCCTTGGGATGTGGCATGGTTCAGAGCCGAGAAAACAAAATGCAAACCCCAAGTTTGAAAGATGAGCTGCAGCCTACGCTCTCTGAGGCAATCAGATATGCACCTACTAATAGCTCAGCCTATTAGTCCCAAGCTTAGCAGACTGTAGCCGACACAAACCAGGTTCTTGAGTACAAGGTGTAGAACTCATTAATGTTCTGATCTCACACTAATGTTACAACACCAGAGTGCAATCCCAGGCCTTTTAATATCCACTGTTGAATTAGGTTTGAAGCTGACCCTGTAAAATAGCAACACCTAGTCTGGTATCATGGCCTTTGATTTGGTTAAAAATTGTCCTCACTTGATCTAAAAAGTAATTAAAACACACATCATATTATCTCATATCATAATGACTCTCACACTATAATCAGACTTGCCCTTGGTTTTTTTCTGGTTAGCTGTATCATCTCCAAGTCCAAATGGATTTTAACAATGTTTGCAACACAGCAATTAATGACTTCAGTGTCTGCATACAGATTGTTATTTGATGGTGAGGGTGGGAAAACAATACAACACATCATCATTATTGCTTACAGATGACTGTTTACTTCAAGAGTCTTAGTCCCAGTTCAGATCTGAAGCAGACCCACAGCACCTACTCAGTTTACATTAATCCCTGACTGTAACCATGTTAATGAAGTGGTGTGGATGGTGTTGTTACTTGTAGCTGATGCACCTGCAGTAGTAGTTGTGTAATATAACATCCTTAAGAATGAGAGTTATCTAAACTGTATGCAGCCAAACATATATATATATATATATATTCACTTGTGTTGTTTGGAGACATTTGTGTGACTGATTCTTACTTGTACAAATGTGAACATATATTTTCTTCTGTTTTGAACCTGCCTTGTAACAGCTAGTTTTATGAGGCAATCAGCTTGTTTAATGTGCAGGGTTGCACAGTTCTGCACAGTTGTGTTTTGGGAGGTGTGTGTTTCACCTGCTCTGTGAGCGACTGAAACCTATTCTTCATGTGCTGTGCAACTTTAACTAAAACTAAAAAATAACGCAAAAAAGAAAGCAAAAATGACCATTGTTTGCCTTGACACAGAATAAAATGCTGGGTTATGTTGTCCAGAACTGGGTTGATACTGGACTAACTACAAGTGAGTTAATGGGTTAATTCACAGGTGTCAAAGCTGTGCCATGGAGGGCTGAGACCCTGCAGGTTTTCTTTCCAACCGGCTCCTCCTCCTTCAGTTTGAGGAAAGGAGCTCATCAGTGAGATCACCTGCTGGAGAGCCAGTTGGAAAGAAAATCTGCAGGGTCTCAGCCCTCAATGGCACGACTTTGACACCTGTGGGTTAATTGAACCCAGTAAGAGAGGTTTTATCCAGTGAGCAAAAATAATAAAATGTTTGGTAAAAAAAATAAATAAAATAATAATAATAATAATAATGTGTTGGGTGAAATTAATAAAATGTTGGGTAAGAACAACAAACTGTTGCATAAACAATAAAATACTGGGGAGACTATAGAAAAAAATGTGTGCAAAGACCCATCTTAACAGGTTCAATTAACTCAGCATGTAGTTAGTCCAATATTTACTCAACATTCTTAGAGTGTGGGATCTGGCTGGACCATAGTTTTACCTGTTTTCCTCAGTTTTTTCTCCATAAACAACTGTTTTTGTCCCTGTAATCAGAGAGAGGACGGAGCAGCTGGACAGAGCAGCTTCATCCTGTGCATGTAAATCCCAAAGTGTTTATTCCACATGCTGTCCGGATCACACTTCAGAAGAGACTCCTACATCTCAGGTTAAGTAGTGTTCTGCTTTGAATGTGTTGACAAACTGATGATGCCAGTGTGTAACAGCTCTGCACTGACTTCATAAAGACACACTTAAGCCATCTCCACAACTGCTGGAGAAGCAGTTGCAAAGCCACATCACTGTGCGGAGACACTCAGACGCTCAAAACCTGTTATGATGATTTTGTTGTTTTCTTTTTTCTCCATGGCTTCCTGCTGCTTATGGTCTGCACTTAGCTCCTGACAGGAATCTTTGACAGCCACTGAATTTAGTCAGTGGTTAGTTGTTATTAAAGATGTACATCACTGAAGATGGAACTTTTGCCTTGCAGATACAAAGACCATCGTCCAAATCAGCAGATGGCTGCATAGACACCAGGCTTACTACTACGAAGAGAAACCTTTCCCTCTCCTGCATTAGTGATAATATATAAGATGATATAATATATAATCAGATGTAATGTACGTCTCGGTTTTTAGAGCCAAAATTCAATCAAGTGGTTAAGTACTTAATTAAGCTGCATAATTAAATATTCCTTGTAGATTTATCTCTCTGAGAACTGTAATATCCACTGCCTTAAGTAGAGCTGGGTGACCACAGTTTCACCAGAACTTTCGATTTATTTCTGAGTTCAACTCAACTTTTCTACAGGATGCACAACTTCTGCTTCACAGAGCAACTGTTCTTCCAGCTCGCTGCCTTTCCTCGCCTACACATGGCTTATGTATGTTATTATGGCAGCAATGGCAACGTAAGGATTGAGAGAAAGGCGAGTGGAAGAGAAGGGGAGCAAACGAGGTGCTGTTTGTGATGCTAATTTAATGCTAATCTGCTGCTTTAATGCTTAACAACACATAGACTCTTCAGTATTTTTGCATCTGCTGGATAATTTACATAATTCCTACTTCCTACTAATTCCTACTTATTTAATACTTCTCTATCACAGAATATACATCTGAGCATCTTTTTTCTTATTGATGTAGCTGGTTGTGGTTTGAGTAGAAACTCTCATCACAAAGGCAGTGGACTAAGTGTAAAGATGGGATTCCTCAGTCTTAACTAAGCTTTCTGCCTCATTGTCAAAAGACTCACACAAAATCCTTTGCAGTCCTATGATTGATAGCAGTCTTATAAGAGGCTCATGAAAATTCCCTAAACATCTTTTCTTTTCAGTAATGATAGGCTAATTAACCTTTAACCACGCACTGTCTGCCTGGGAGATGCAAGCGCTACAAACTTTCTCTAGACTATTGGTAAAGTAAGTAAGTAATAAATGAACAAGGAGTACATATAGAAGATGTATTTATATTTATTGATTTTTATAAATGATCTTTCTTTGCTAAAAGAAAGTGTTTTAATAAGCACACACTATGCATTGCAGAGCATCCAAAAAAATACATCTCCACTGGGCTGGATGTTTATTCATTAATTGATTTACAACCTCGTTATACACAGAAATGCACAAACACCCACGTACCCATACATAAGTAGAAAATCCTTTAGTTAGCTTAAATTTAAACAATTACGATATGTAAAGAGACATATTTGACACACTGACTATCACTATGGTGTCAGTCAGTTTAAGCGAGCACAGACAGTGACATCTCTCAGGACACCTTCACCTTGGAAGGTTGTTTTGAACTTTAATGGTTTAAACCTTTGGCTCTGTTTGTGTTTCCTGGGCCTGAGGCTGCAGGCGGCCTTGTAGATCCACCGAGTCCACAGAGGATCAGGAGCAGACAGGAGGCGCCACTGAATGATGTGTTTCTTTAGCTTAAGTGATGAGTCACGTTTGGCCACTTTCAGTTCAATGTAAAAATGTTTTTAATTTTACTCTCTGCAGAAAACTCTGGTCTCATTGGAGACTCATTGGAGACCAGAGCTGTCAATCAGAGTAAACCCTCCTAAATCTTCCTCTTCTGGAAGCTTAGTATCTACTCAATGATGAAATGATTTTCAGATGGACCACCAGATCACCGAGAAGAACACTGGACTTTAGCTAATGACATCAGAATGACTTGTGGAAAAAATGTAGACTGAGAATTTTATTTTTTAATATGATCATTTTTAAATTGAAGTCAACTGGAGTCAGAATTCTTTTGGAGAAATTATTTAGTGACTGTCGGTGGTATTGCACTTCTACTTTGGACTCACTTTTGACACCCGCTTGCTAAAGCCTCAGTCCCAACCTCATTTTTTTGAGGTCCGTTGGAGTCGTGGAGGTCGTAGAGGTAAAAAAAAGTTTCAAGGTCTTAGTACCAAAGTGGCACACCGTCGTCCTACTTACTTCATACGTTAGGAGTGTGTGCTCCGTATGCCACACACACACATCTCTCACTAACAGTTTTCTTCCCACGACTGTTAAAAAAACGCATGTCAGACCTGCGGGCGCCACACTCGCCTAAGACATGGAAAATCATAGAGTTTGTTGATCATAATAGGGCGGCTGTGGCTCAGGTGGTAGAGCAGGTCACCTATGAATCGTAAGGTTGTGGGTTTGATCCCCAGCTCCTTCTGTCCACATGTCAGAGTGTCCTTGGGCAAGACACTGCACCCTCAGTTGCTCCCAATGGTGGCTAACGCCTTGAATGGCAGCTCGGTAGCCATTGGTGTGTGAGTATGTGTGAATGGGTGAATGAGTTGCCTTGTAAAGCAGGTCAAAAAAGTGCTATATAAAAGTACTCCATTTACTATTGACCGAGGCTTTAGTCCATTACTGTATACAGTCTTTAGCAGAAAAGCCATAGGCAGAGTTCGGTTTGGGGGAATCGACAAACAATTTCATCACAGTTGAGTCAGGACAACAGAATTTTGGATTAAGTGACAAATTTAATCCCCACACACACAACAGGTTTACTGTTGAAAACACATTTGTATATAAATAACACACTAAAAAGAATTCACAGTACAAAAAAAAATCCATGCTGAATTTTCCTTTCAGGTAATTTTTTGTCATGGTGTAAATATTACTTGTCAGTATGTGTCGAAACATTAGGCTGTTCGAAAAACTCTCTCTCTCTCACACACACACACTACACTGCACTACAACACTACAGAGACAGACAGTGTTGTATTAACAACAATGGGGGAGGCACTCAACCTCGCTAAGAGGTGTGAGGTTTTGATTAAAACAAGGTAATTTGTCATTGTCAGACTAAAGGGAAGAGAGAGAGAGGTGTTATGAAAATATCATTAAATCTCTGTAGTTTTGATGAATTATTGATTTGATGTGAATCTAGGTAGTGGTGTGCTGTTTTTCTTTTTCTTTTTTTTTTTCCCAACCAATTAATGGCGTTGTTGGTCCCCATAGCAAAAAGCCTGTTTAGGTTGGGTGCAAGGGAGGAGAAGCTTTTTCAATATTGGTATTTGGCTCTGAAAATATCTCAGTATTTTGTAGCTATTTATTGGTTTTGCTCCAAAGGATTTATTACACTTTTAATAATAGCCTGAAAGCACAAACAGTCCCTCTTACCACCGTGTGTCTCGAGTTAGACGCAACGTCATGAAAAAATTACTGTTGTTGCTGATGGTTGCTCAGTCCCACATGAAATATTTTTAAGAATGAAATCTACAGCATTTCCCCTCCAGGCTCAGCCTTGTAAGAATTATATGCGACAATTAAATTAGTTTAATCTCTAGATGTTTTAAAGGCTTGTTCAAATCTGTATTCATTGCAGGTAAACATTGTTGCATGTGTTCTATAAAAAATAAAATACAAGCAGAGAAAAACAGAGACTATCAAATCAAGAGCTTAATGCTTCAGGGGTTTTATTCCACTTTTTACTTTTTAGAAGTCGATTCACTCCACTTTAAATGCTGTTTGTGAATATATCATATTTATTTGATGCTTAGTCTCATAAAATGTCAGCATCTTACCAGTAACATTGTACATGTATTTACTTATGTCACCTGTAGGAATGAACCACAGATAGATAGATAGATAGATAGATAGATAGAAACAAATCAGAAAATGAAAGTCCAGTTGCAGTGTTGGGAGTAATGCCATTACTTTTGGCAGTAACCACTAACATAGCCGATTACTTTGTGATATTCACTCCCTAAAAATGTTGAGTTGTTGGGTTAATATGAGACTAATACACAATGGGTTAACTGAACCCAATAAGATGTGAAGTCTTTACCTCTCAGGGCACAAACACCTGCAGAATGTTGGGTAAAAACAAAAAATGTTGAGTAAAAATTATAAAATGTTTGGTAATAAACACAACATTTTGGGTATGATCAATAAAATGTTGGGTTAAACTAACAAAATACTGGAAAATGTCAAGTAAAAAGTGATAATGTTGTGTAAAAACTACAAAACACTGGGTAAAGACTTCAACTAGTTGGTTAAAACAGCCCATACTACTGAGTTAAACTAATGTAGGTTAATTTAAATAACCTACATTAATATAAGGTCAGTTGTTCACATCTCTTGTCACAGGATAAACTTTGTTTTTCATTAGTTACCAATCTTCAAGAGCGACTTTTTGACTGCAGTGGAAAGTAAATAAATATTCTGCATCTCGACAGCTTTTTTTAAGGTTTCTGTCTGTCTGTATTTTTTACAAACACAGCCTAACACTGAGCCCAGTGTAAATAAATAATAACCCTCATCTCTAACGTATTTCTAAAGTTTCTGGAAACAGAACTCTGAGCTCAGTGCAGGGTTGTTAAAATGAGACGAGGATTGAAGCAGAGTGACCCAGCAGTGACAGCAGGAACTCACCTGGTTTCAGGTCAGGCCTGAATTTTTCTTGCTGAGTGGCAACACAAGCATTCAGGTTATGTAATCTTTCATTAGAGGCTGGTGTGGACAGAAGGTTTACGGGGTAATTGAATCACCTAGATCTAAAACAACTTTTTTTTTTTTTTCTTGTGCTGTGACACCCTCTGCACATAATAACATTATCCAAGTCATCAACAATCCCAGAATATATTTCATCTCTGAGTGGACTGAGTCACCTCAGCTGTCCAGAACAAACCTGTTATTCATGGGATTCAACACATCTCAACAACCATTGGTGGCTCTTATTTAGAGCTTCTTCTTGTTTCACAGCAGTGAACATGCTTTTCAGTATTTGTTTAAAAGGAATTCACCCACGATATCAGGACAGAATGCTCGTGGTTTGAATGCATGTATTGTGTAATTTGCTTTGAATGAAAGACTCTATCAAATGAATGTACTGTAATGTTCTTACTGCCTGACTCACACAGCAATAGGATGTTGATACACCGCAGTATTTCACACATTCTGTTTTCTCAGAAGCACATATCTCTGTTCCCAGCTCAGACATGTAAATACAGCACTTCTAGTGACATTTTGAAAATTGCAGCTTAGTTTGTTTCTGTGGTTTGACACACACAGATTTTCTATTATGTTGAAATTATACTAACAGTACACATTAAAAAATGTTGTAACCCATAACTGGATCAATATTGAACTAATTACATGTAAGGGTAATGTAACTCAGTAAGAGGAGTTGTTTTTACCCAGATTTTGTTCAGTATTATGTCATTTTTATCCAGTATTTTTACTGTTTCGTTCAGTATTATATTGTTTTTATCCATTATTATGCTATATTTAACCAGTATTTTGTCATTTTGTACAGTATTTTTCTTTTTTCACTCAATATTTTACTGTTTTTATCCATTATTTTGTTGTATTTAACCAGTATTTTGTTGTTTTTATGCAGTATTCTTCTGTTTTCACTCAATATTTTATTGTTTTTACCCAACATTTGGATGTTTTCACTCAGTATTTTGTTGGTTTTATCCAATATTTTATCCACTGGATAAAAACAGCTTGTCTCACTTGTGGTAATGTCCAATAGTTACCCAGTTCGGGGTTCAAAAAAGTTAGCATTTTTTTAGTGTGTACATTATACTGCTAATGTTTCGCTCCTATTAATGGCAGTGATTTAATAGACCTCTATAAATGACTCAGAGAACATCAGTTAGATCAAAAGACATCATGTTTACATTACAACTGGCTACAACTAACCTTGGTCGAAAAGGTTTGTTTTTTTTTTTTAATGTTGGAGATACATCCAGCTGTTTTATATGCATGTATATATATATAATGATGTGAAAGTTTGTTGCATTCATCACCTGGAAATGACAACTGTGTACTCTCATAATTGCGTATTGTCTTCACAGCAACGTATGTCCAACAGACCCTTATAATCTTTGTGGCGTACTTAAGCTGTCAGTGCTCTGCACACTCATCTGCAGTGTGGCATCTGCCACACCGCTCACCTGAAAGCTGTGCTGCTGTCACTCGCTGCTCCCTCTGCCACTGTTTCAAAAGCTCCACCTCCACCCCACCATCCACTTGTAGACTCTGAGTCTGCTTTTCCCTGGAGGGGGGGAGACGTTACCTTTCTCTGGCCCCCGCTGTGCTGTACTGTGCTGTGCTGTACTGTGCTGTGCTCTCTTGTATTGACAAGGTCAGAGCAGAGATGCCAAACATCACCTCTTTATTCATTATCTGTTCAAATTTGCAATTTAGACGTTTTAAAAACACCACCTTATAACCAAATGTCTTCACCTAGATATATAGATTTTTTCCCCCCTGTAAGTCACCAAATCAGTGTTCACTGGATGACACATGGGTCTACTAGGTTGGCATATGAAATGTGTCACCTGCTGCCCATATGATTTTTTAATAAGGCACAAGGTCTTGTCTCCTGTCAGCATCTGACTGAAGTGCAAGAAAATCTTGTCTACTTTGGCTCAAAGATTCAGTTTAAGAATACAAAAAAGGGGGAAAGGGTTGTAGGTCAAGTATAGGACACTGAGGATGTCTGAGCAATGCTTTACTAAATAGGAGTATTGGTTCATCTGAATGTTATTCTGTAAAATAATTAGTACTTTAGAAATTGTTAATGCCACTCACCCCATTGACAGGATATGTCTTCCAGTCCAGTTCTCCCAGCACTGTGGTGGTGTCCAGCAGAACCACTAGAGAGAACAGGATGGTGAAACAGAAAGTCATGTAAAATGAAGGAGGAAAGTTGGAAGAGGAAAAGAATATCAGAATAAGCACAGAGGATGTCAGGAGAGAGCAAAAAGGGGAAGAGAGAGAGGTGCGTGACAGGTTGGGCAGTGGATTCAAAAAGAAGAGAAATGGAGGTGACAAAATAGGAAGAGAGCAGACAATAGTTATCAAGCTGTCAATGAGGAGCTGACAAAGCTGTAAAGCCCTTATCAGATTCAACCACCTATGAAATAACAGCTCTTAGGAAAGTCCAGAACAACACCAACACTAACACAGATCCGCCCCCCTTCTAGCTGAAGTCTGGAAAATTAGTACTCTCCTTCTCAGAGGTCAGGAGTTTTCTGCTTCATGACATCAAAGATAAGCCAAAGATGAATAAAGGGGAAACATGGAAGTACCGTGGAAACTTTAAATATATAATTAAGCAAAATAGGACTCAATTAACAATAGATCTTACATATTAAAAAACTAATTTAAGAGAAATACAGCCAGCAGGCCAGGCTTTATGAATGATGGATGCTCCTTATGAAAGTAGATGGGAATGTTTGAAGTTAACTGATATCATTTTGAAATTGAGGGGAAAGTGGGGAAAAAAAAAACATTTATGAACTTATGTAGACAGGGTTTTATCCAAGGAACAAATGTGAAAGATTATATTTGTGCAAGATAAGTCAATGGGATCTTCTAAAATTAATAAGACTAATTAAAAAAAACTCTTCTAATGAGTGAGTGTTTTAAAAATTCATAGCTTTGTTAAATTTTTGAAAATCTACACATGCAGAAAAATAATGTCTACAGTTATTTTTTTATGGACACAATAGATCAAAAACAAATACATGTACATGGATGTATGGATTATGCTTTGGTGGAGGTTTTAATCTTTGTAAAAACAGTAACACCAACGATGGACGTATAAAGTATGGATTAGTAAACTCGTGAGGTGACCTTGACTCCATTGTTTTGAAAGTGCAAAATGTTACAGCATTATCCCCCAAAACTAAATAAGTCAAGCACATGTTGTTGTTGATAAGACAGATGGATGGCTCCCATGGTTTTATAATGAGGGACAGTCTCGCTCGCTTCACACTCCATTTTCAGTGGAGCATGTTTTAGTGAGGAGCTGGTGCAGCAGCAGCAGCACCTGAGATGCCCCAACAGAAATACTCGTAGTAGTAGTTTAGTCTATGAAGTATTCAGTGACCCACAGCGGGGCAGACTCTCTCTGTTGTGGTAAACATAGCACAACATAAAAGGGATTGTATTTTATTTCATTTCTATAAAACTGTGACCATTCGGTCGGGAGCATTAAGCAATTAAATGACATCTATGGATGTGACAACACTTTCTAACTGCTCCACACCTACAGGGCGACCCTCGCTCTTGTTCTCGTTATTCATTGTGATCACATCTAAAAACAGTAGCTGAAGCCGCTGAGGTCATTTGCCAGCACCTCACAGATCACCTGTGGTCATGCCAAGAATTTATGACCCTAATCTGACACAGCGGTCATTTCAAAACTGTACTCCACTCTTGGTTTTATTGTTTAGTGGTGTTTTTATATGAGCGTGTTAACAAGTGTTTATTTGTGAGAATCCACGACTGCACTATGTACATACAAATGTAACAATCTGTGGCTGTCTGCACTCTGGTCACGGCTTAGGCATGAAGAGAGCCATTATCTGGCCCTTGCTAAGCCCCCTGAGCCAATTTGATATGATGAATGTGCAATTTCCTTTGTCTCCACACAGCCAGTTAATTACAATCTCTATCAATAAAGTATGTCCCACTTCAGTGGTCGACATTATAGACCAAAGAGTCACATCTTCAGACGACCTGTCACTCCAGTGTACAGCGGACTTTGCCAAATCTGGACTAATTTAATGGGGTTGCGACTGTTTTGAGAACAAGTTAGATAACCAGAGAAGATACACTTTGAGAGAGACTAAATGAACCACTTTAGTATTTACAGAGAGTTCATTTAGCCTTGATTCCCTGCTGGTAATTAAGGGCTGAATTATAATAAGGTGGCCTTGCCTCTGTTTAAAAGGAGGACATAGAGAGACGTAGGGAGGAAGACTGTGAGACAGACCAAGACAGACAGAAAGGTATTGATTTTTGACAAAATGAGAACAATCTTTCATAATTATGAGCAATGTTCCATAGCATGTTTGACAGCAGCCAACTTTCCACCAACACTTCACTATCTGTCTGTCTGCTACAAACACACACACCCATACATACATGCATACATACACAGTAATGTAGTCGTAAAATAATTACATTCTGCATCTATCTTTGGAGCCAGGAAATAATGGGCCAAGACCACAGCGGTGAATTTGATACACAGATTTTCTCACTCAAAGCACACGCACACAACCAGTATTTATCAGGAGGCCAAATCACATTACTCTCGTCTGGGTATTGTGTCTGGAAGCATAATAATCTGCAATTGTCCTTTCTAGGTTTTCCTCACCACAGGAGTAAGGGGGTGTGGTGGGGACACATAATATAGCAGTAAATTGCCCGTCGTACACTTGCATCAAAAGAAGGGAAGGCGATCAGTTTGTGAATGAACACACCTTAAACACAGAATCCTGCAGCTGAACCGAGTGTATTGAATCATTAGTGTCACTGACTGAGTCTGTAGCTTTTAGCATTGAGGCTCCCATCACTGAAAGCACTACTGTCAGCACAGCCGTGATACGGCAGCTAGCCTGGTTAAAAGCAAGAAACAATCACGATGAGGGTGCTGAGCTCTGCATCTTATTAACAGAGCCTGTGTGAACTCAATTTGGTACCAAACTGCGCAAAGAAGTTTGGACCAGCAACACTGCCACAACATAATGATCAATTTTAATTACAAAAAAGTAACAAACTGTATAATACAGCTGTGGATCAGCAGAGTGATCAGTGATTTCTGCTTCTGATTGCAAAACAATATCCTGTGTAATAAAGACAAAGCACTGACCTTCACTCACTCCAGACATGATGGGTTTGAACTGCACTGTAATAAAAAAATCAGCAACTTCATGGAACTTTTTTGTTATGGATTTTTTTTAAATTCATAAACATATTGATAATATTACAAAAATGTAATTTACCCTTCTACTATAAATTAATATTCCAAAACTGTCCCTTCAAAAACGTTTTACTTTCTAATGAATGGCTGTTAAGCTACATTAACACATTTACATTTATATCTTATAGATTATATAGTTTAATGTGGTGAATATATTTCTAAAATTTGACACAAACACATTCAAACACCTGTTAAATCAAACACTGGTGCTGTAACAAGTATGTTGCATAACTACACACATTTTTACATTTACATATTGACTTCACTCTTTTTACATGTGGACAAAAAATACACAAGATTTGACTTCACATGAATACTGTAGTGTAGTTATTGTAATGATGAAACGTTTTTACTGTATTTTACTAACCATGTTTGACTATTTTGTCAGTGTATGTCGGGTGGTATGTTACAAGTTGTTTCATCAAATAGGTCTCCTGTGGAGTTCAGTTGTACTCTGGAGCTGTTTTTGTAGTATTTATTTACTGTTTATCACGGGTACACGATGCCCTTTTTTCCCTTGTGGTTTTCCTCGTGCTGCAATGTGCTAACAAAGGCAGGGAAATTGAAAATTCAGCTGGTAACCATGTGAGCACTGCTGGATTTTTTTTAATGGCCAGGAGGAGGAAATACACAACTGTTTGACCTCAATAAAACTCCACATGGCTGCACCTCACCAGCTGTTTACACCTATGCTAACGTAAGCTAGCCATCTCCTGTGTTTAGCTTCATATTGCTGGTAAAGACACCACAGTGGTATCAAGTTTGTTGCTTAACCTTCAGCAATAAACCAATATTTGATCATGCCTCTATTTAATACTATTTGTTTATCAGAAAAATGCAGAATAACTGATTCATGCCTTTATTTCAAGCAGACTTAATTAGTGTAACTCACTTTTTACTGGCTGCCTGAAAAAAAAAAAAAAAAAAACATGGACAGACTTCAACTTATTCAGAACTCTGCTTTCCAGTTTATCTGCTCTGCACTGACTCCCTGTAAGATATACGGTTGATTTTAAAGTCCTTCTCCTTGTGTACAAGGCCATAAAAGGTCACGGACCAAAGTTACATTTCCAGCTCACAAGTTAACGACTTGCCTTCAAAAACACTGTGATCATCTACTGCTGGTTCACTGAAGGTTTACCACCAACAGCAGGAAGAACATCGAGGATGCAGATTTTGTCAGCGATGCTCCAAATCTCTGGAGCACACTGCCAGTACATATCAGGGAAGTTACTTCAATAAATATGTATTCAAAATAAAGCTCCAAACCTATTCTATACTTTAACCTTTGAATGGCTGCACAGATTCAAAATCCACTGCTGCACATCTCTTTTATACTTAATTTCATGCATTTGTTTTTAAATGTTTTACTCTTTTATGTATTTTACTAACATTTTTACTTTAATTTGAATTTCTTTCTGATTTTATGTCAACTACCTTTACATTTTGTGTAATCTAATATTGACTATTGAACATGAGTTTATCTTGTTTACATGTGACTTAATTTCTGCCCAGGTTCATGGCCAAGACTCTGGGACTCAGTTGCCTTTTCAGTCAGTTTGTGGTGTAACGAAACTCGACCCTCACGGAGACGTCTGTGTAGTAATAGTCACGCACGACACCGTGTTCCGGGAACAGGGGGAATTAACTGGGAAAGGACAGAGAGAAGTCTCTCCCAGTGGGGCCAGTAATGGGTAAGATGAGGTCCAAATGTGGAGATGAATGTGTTGAATAAGTGAATTTTACTATCATTTTCATTTCTTTAATTTTATCATCACCGTAAAGCACTTGGTGCTGCATTTCATGTATGAAAGGAAATTACAAAATCAATCTAGCTGAATACAGTCGAGTCTACAGAATAATTGCTGAGGTTTCCTATGAGTTACACCTGGTGAAAATATGGGCTTTAGCACAATGAGGGAAGATGTACGTGTATATATATCTATATATTCTCCCTGCAAGAGGCTTATGGCCACTCAACAAGCTAGTCTTAAAGTCTGAATGATCAATTATATTAAGTATTTGGTTGTTGATATTCAAGTAGACAAGCACTTGGCTGAGATCCTCCGGAGACAGAACCATTGCTACAAGGACTCGAGGCTTTTCCCCCAGTTTCCAGGATGTGGTTGCAGAAAGCCACTGGGAGAAGAAGAATCGTTATTTTCTCTATGAGATGATAGTAAAAGTGGACAACAGCATCTAATTCACCTGATCCTGAACACTGATGATGCAGCTTCCTCATTTTAAAAGAAGATGGTACTACCTGGATGTGTCTGCTGTGTGGGGATGAAATGGACTCAGAGATGTCATCCCTGTACTTTTATAATACACAGCAGATGAAAAAAAGACAGTGATTAGTAATTGACAGATAATTGATCTGTAATAGTTTCCATAATTGATTTTTTTGAGGAAACTATTAAATATTTGCTGATTAAAGCTTCTCAGATGTGTGCTTTCTTTGTGAATGAAGTATCTTCAGATTTTTTAACTGATCAAACAAAATGCTGAATTGACTGGTAACAAAATATCTCTTCCAAGCAGTGAATGTCTGAAAGTTTAGCAACCGTAACCAGGCACAGGTTGGTCTGCTTGGGATTTTTCCACAGGTTGAATACATGGATGTAGCCATGGATACAGCAACAGACTGTATAGCATGGACGAAAGTAACATTGTGTCACCCGCTGCTTTGTGGACTCACATTCTGAAGACAGGATTTTGAGATTTGAACATCACCGAGTTGTTTTTTGGAGCCAGAAGTAACAGTATTTGGATGTGAGGGGAGAAGTGAGGAGGTCCGTCTGACCCATGCACATGAGCTCCCTGTCCAATGTGGATGAGAGTGGAGTTCAGCGCCGATCACTGGTAAGAAGAGTTGACTTTCATCATTGAGTCTTTCATGATTGATAATTACCATTTTTGAATTGAGGTCAGTTTTTTGGAGCCAGCATCTAGTTGTCCAAAGCTCCGGTTGCTTCATCCATTTCTATATACAGGCTATAGATGCAGCCCGGCCACCCAGCCTTACTGTGCTCACTCATGGTATCGCATCATTAAAAAAACCCTGAAGCTGAAAACCCCTTTTATCAAAACACCGACATCTGTCAAACTGTTGACAAATTTCCAACTGCAAACAATGTTTTTATCATAATTTTTACATTTACACTTTTTTTAAAAATTATCTCAAGAGCCTTGAAAAGTGCGTATTTACCTCCAGTAAATGTTAAGCTGCAAGCATTTGCATGTCAGGCGAGTTATTGGCCGAGGTCACTGCTGAGCCAAGGAGCACATCATTAGCTAGCTACAATAGTTTGCAGGACTTATGGATTAAGTTACAAAAACAGTCCTGTTATGGCCAGCACATCCACAGTGTAGGGTTGTGTGGATGTCTGTCCTGGATGCTATTTTCTTACAATGCTGTATCCAGGTGACAATACAAACACATTGTCTGGGATGTGCAGCTTTGCAAAATATCATCCATGCGCATGTGCAAGTGTATTATAAGATTCTGCCAATAAAATGTTCTCTTCTTGAGCTTGAAGAACAGTATTTATTTTCCCATAGACAACATAATGTTAAACTGAAATGAACCATTAAATGCAACATAATTTCATTTGTTTTTATACTAAATGACCTCATATTACGTTTGACCATAAATGAGAAATGACCAATAAATATCCTATAATGCATGATTGCATCCTTCTCACTTTTCACTCTTAGTCTGAGAGGACATACACTGGCAATTTACATTCATTAGAAAACTCAGTGAGGCCCCTTGCACCTGGCTAACATATATTATCTGGTTCTCACTATATTTTAAACACCTCACGTTGTCATTTTTTCAAGTTTCCCCTGTGTGTATCCCCTCTTCTTCAAGCCTGTCACCACCACAGGCAGACAGGCATCCTGTGGGGAAAACTGAGAGAGAACACACACATACACACACACACACACACACACACACACACGCGCGCACACGCACACACACACACACACAACCACACAGAAGACACAGAAAAAATGAAGTGAAGGAGACTTTGACATTTGGCTAGTGAAAGGGCTCCTGTCGTCTTTGAAAATGTATCCTAAACATTAAACATTCAGGAAGGAATATTAAACTGACCTCTGCAAATGCGCGAAGAGGAAGATGTCAAGAACAGATTACATTACGGCAACCATTTACTAATGCAACTTAGTACAACTGAGGAGAGATAACATTATTATGTCCTGTGTTTCCCATATGTATGCAACTGTACAGACTGCCCATGTGACTGGGAATGGATTATGAAAAATGAAAAGTTATTCTGATGAATTTAGTATCAACCACTGGTCCAACATTCCCATGTTTTCCAGAGTTAATGTCTGAGATGAATGCTGTTGGTGTTGCATGGACCAGGATCTTATAGGAATATAAATGAGCTCGTCATAGAAGACACAGAGGGGGAAAAATAGGCGACTGAGAAGCATCAGTATAGCTGACAGAGTTTGCCAGAGGCTGACATCCACTGTACCACTCAGTGGTCCCTATAGCTGTGGTGATGTTTCTGTGCACCCAGATTTTGGAGGTGAAGTAGAATGTCACATCCTCTCCCATAATTTAGCTGATGATGGAGCTCCTGGCCAAGCAGCACCATGGTGTGAATGTTTGCATTAGGATTCAGAGGATGTGTATTTCACTGTGTATTCATTATAAAACTGAGATGCTGTTCTACAGTATCAATGAGCTCATACTGCAAACAGAACAAAAACAACCTGACATTTTTGCATTTATTTTGAGGCTGTGCGCGTGCTGTTTCTTCTACTGTAATTCAAATGTTAAATGAAGTCGGTTAAAAAGTTCAGTCTTTACACAGAAACACTAATAAATGTCATAAAACTAAGACTTACATCTCTGAGACTTGCCGACAAATTAAATTTTACGCGCATGTTAAAGCTGCGAATGAACCATTAAAATGCGCCATAAATGCATTTTCTGTTTTTGTTGTTGTTGTTTTTGACCAATCCCAGCGAGATCACGTACACCCAGCAATCTCGCATTGGATTAAAATAGCAAAACACTTGCAACTGTGAAAAAATCTCACTGCACTGCTCATCCTGAGAGCAGGGAAAGTGAGTAAAGGTTAGTGGGATTAAAATGTCCATGGCAGTAAATGGGACTGTACTTCAAAACATTTAGTTTAGGACTTTAACCTGGTCCAATTTAGTGTACCCACCCTCGCTCTGCGTGTGTGTGTGTGTGTGTGTCTACAGTGACGCCCTCACTCACCTTGGTTTGTGGTTCCTGGGTCCGACAGGATACTTTTAAGCAAGAGCAAAAACACGCAGTATTTCCCACTGGAGCACATCGTTGAGTCAGACACAGGCGCGCTCTGAACTAAAACGCTGCACAGACTCCTAAATAGATCCCCACAATGAAAAGGTAAGGAGGTCTCATGAAAGAGTCTATACCGAAATCTCCCCGGTATCCACACTCAGGAGGTCACGATCGCATCCACAGGAGTTCTGTCTTTCTCTATGTTTTAATTATCTTTTTCAGCCAAGCATCCCAGATCCCTCCATGTGGACACGGGCAGGCAGACGATGTAAAGCCATTGTGCACAAAAGCCCGACGACTTGAGCTGCAGTAAGTTAAATAATAATAATAATAATAATAATAATAATAATAATAATAATAATAATAAGGAATCGAGGGGTGATAATCT
>OOFC01002490.1:21388-35699 GCA_900323345.1 Pseudochromis fuscus | reverse complement strand
AACTGGTTTCCAATGAGATCAGACCTGGACTCCAGTCTCATACACATTGGGCAATGTCCTCAGGTTCAAGGATCCTTCATATCCAAATATGGTCACTTCTTGCTCCAAAAACCAACATGCCCACATTCAAATACCCAACTCAAAAAACAACTTATGACTCCACATCTGCTTTGTCCATTCTATAAGAGTCTGTGACCTCATTACACTTATTTTTTTATCTGTAAAAGTTAGTGCTGGAGCTAGAGGACAGTCAGTGAAAGTCGTGAAAGACTGGGAGGAAAAAAATCAGGTCAATGATTTTGTATTTCTGTAATCTATAACCTGACAAAGAGGATAAAACAGTGATTTAACTGTTTTGCAAAATCAAGTACTGTTTTTGTGTTTCTATACCTGTTTTTGTTTTTAATATATCTCCCAACATTTTAGAGCTTTAGCACTCGATGACAAAATGGTCATTACAATTTCCCATTAGCTTTTATTTCCTTGAGAATTATAATTAAAAATCTGGATTTGAACTGTCCAGTGTCGACATGGTCTAAACTGAGACTGTTATCCAAACCTGAAGACACAACAACTTCAAAGCTGTGAAGTCAGCAGGGAGAAACTTTAACATTACAGCTGAGTGGACTAAGCCTACTTCTACTGTGACAATTAACCACAACTTTAGCGAGCCACTGCTGCTATTAACTGGAACAGTGAGCGCTGAACAAGCTCAGAGTTGAAAGAAAATGGGCCATATGAAAATGAAGTCATGCGCATGTTAAGTTATAATATCCATTCTGGGCTCCTTCTGCCCTTTTTGCAAGCTTGTAGTGTTTGATTGATAAACTTCATTCCCCTCAGGGAGAAGTTTCATTTTAGTTCCAAGCAAAAAGGTCACAATTAACATTTTGGTAATGTTTGTGTGAGTCGCCTGAAGGAATAGTTATAACCATGAAAATAAATAGATTAACACTGAAAAGCGAGTAGACAGAAAAGACACATTACAACACTTTCAAAGATATGCAAAAGAGGAAACTTTCCGTAAGAAATAATTGGTGCGAACATGAACCTTCCTTCATCAAATCACAGTCTAAGAAGAAGCTTCTTCTGCCTTTAACTGTAAAATTCCCCATCTCCATCCACTTCAGAGGAGATGTTAGGTATTCAACCCAACATCTCAGGGGCAAAGAGAAGGTGACATATCAAACATCTAGAGGACGTCACATAAAGTGCAATTCTTCCTCTCCCGCTGCCGACAGAGCTGATTTCCTTTGTTCTAAAGCTCAGAAAGGCTTTCAGTCGATGCGTGACCACATTTGAACACCTGTGAACACCTGTTGTTACAAGATCGATCTCGGTGGCAGGAGGGGAAGCCCAGATTTGTGGTTTAGGAATTGGATTGAAGCTGTGTCTAAGAGGCCCAGTGGGATGCAGAGTCCTCTGAGTGATTAAGGGATGTGAAAGCCTTCGTGCCCTTCAAAAGAATTTGATAGCTGCAGGTCAGCCAACAATATTCTCCCAAAGAACTATAGACATTATTAAAAGAAACTCCACTCCCCACAGATTAAAGGAGTCACCTGTGTTAAAACTCTTGGATTAAAGACAATTTTATAAGATGGCTCAGCCGCCTGCATTATCCCGTATAATAATGTAAGTCTGTTTATTCAGGCCCGAATAGCAGTAAATCAATAACTACTTGACACTTAAGAAAAAGCTCTCGTGCCGGCTCTTTCTCTTCCTCGCTCCATCTCCAGAGCAAAGTGTCCTGACGAGGATTAGTCTCAGGCTCAGTTTGATAAGATGAGTCACCGAGACCCGTGTATCACTCCTCCAGGGAAAGTTTTAAAGAGGTGGCACCAGGCGACTGCCCTCTCACTGACCACAAAGCAAGCCAGCACAGCAGCTCCCAGCAAGTCACATCCTGCTACCACACAGTCATGCAAGGAGCTTGTAATTTGTTTTATCCAACATGACTTTTTTGTCCTACTCCTTAAGATGCATAGCTATTAATAAACACAGTAAAACAAAGCTTCTTATCAATACCTGGCTCCATGAAGGTTCTTCTGCAGACACTTTTGTTTCATGTTTGGTTATTGAGCTCAAGAGTGGTAATACTCTTTAGCAGTTTGCTTTGTAACCACTCCATCTACCTTTTCCTTATAGTCAGTGTATGATTACTCACCTTTAAGAGGACTTATTTTGCTCATTTCGGCTTTATATTCATAGCCTCAGCCTCCTCTAGAGTCATGTTGCACAGATTAGAGTTAAAGCAGTTCATATTTATCTTATAAAGTCTATTTATTAAGTCTCTCATTTCATACTTTGTCTGAAACGGGCTGTTTTGAACCTTTGAATCAGCATTGATGGTTTACACAGAAGGAATCCTGAAGATTTTGGGGATCGTCTAACTTCATCGTGAAGTTTACATTTCTGATTTTGAGAACTTTGTTCAAAGGACAGAGCAGCTAGAATCACTTTTAGTCCGAACAATAGTCACACTCTGTTCATCTCTGTCTATTCGTATTCTAATCTAACACATTTTCTCTTCTTGTCACCTTCTATAGATTTGTCATTGAGCTCAGTGATCCCATTAAAGGTTAGTGGCTCATTTGACCCGCTGTCTCTTTTTACTTCCTGCCAGCTATTTCATCTGTACCACATCTTCCACCTCATTACCTTTCAGTTAACATGATTAACCTTTCTTGCCTTCAAATTGTCTTCAACAAGTGCTATACATCATCTCATACCTGAATCAGAAGACAGAATATCACAAAGGCATTTGATTCTGTTCACTTGGTATTTACAGTTGGACATTATTATGATTATTAGAGGGATACCCACTGCATGTTGCGCTGCTCTACATGATGTGAAATATGAAATGTGGATGTTATACATGGTAAATTATAAACACTGCAAATGCTGGTTAATCTTCATATTTGCTGTAATACTCAGCTCACAGTAATTCTGCACCTCTTCCTCTGAGCAGGTGCACTCCCTCAAAAACGCTGAAGTGGTGACATCATCTGGATATTACCAAAAGGCATGCTGGGAACGCTGGGCTCCGCTGCATCCCTGACAGTGAATTTGCTAAGCAGGTATGCAAAATTGATGGATGAATGGATGATGCAGAAATGTATCTATTAAAACCTCAGTTGGAACTTCAAGCTCATTGATAATTTAAATGCCTGTAATTTTCTTGTTTTAGCTGATGATTGATGAGTAGGTAAGTGCATAAAACATGAACAGGAAAAAGCAGGTGAGAGGAGTTGAAGTGGTAGAAGAAGACTATTTAACTAAGAGAGAAATTGCTGGGAAATGAAAATAAGATCATTTCTGATGAATAGAAACCTGACTTTTGTTCCTATTTTTGTTTGATTACTCAGTTCGTGTGTGTGGCATTTAGTTTCTGAGCTCATTTAAGCATCACTTACCTTCAACAGATATAATTTTACTTTCTGTACAAACACAAATAAACCTAATATCTCACTTGTGAAAGTGTTTCTCTGCCTGAGAACAGATACTCTGCTGTTTTTGTCATTGGTAGGTCACGTTGAAGAGGAGCTAATGTGACACACAAGTCTGGCCAAGTGTTTGTACACTGCCTCACTGTGTGACTAAAATCTCCAAGCACCTTTTAATAATAAATTTATTATTCATGATGATAATTGAACTACTTCTGTAGAACCATTTAGTCACCTGCATTATTCATTTAAACTAGCTGTGCATAATGAATGTGGCAAAGCAGCAGCAACACAAAAGACTGTCTGTATCTGTTTGTGTTTTCACACTTGGACCCGCTTGTTTCCCACAGGGCTTCATGTTTTTTGTGGCGTGTTGATACATATCTGCTGAAAAAATAATCTGGTAATTCATCAGTTTAGGAAGTCATGCAAAAAGATGACAACAATAATCCTGTTATATTGATATGTATTTTTCATTTCCAACATGTCTACATGGGTGCGCACAGAACTCTGTGTGTGTGTGTGTGTGTGTGTGTGCAGCATGAAATTACAACAGTTCAAAGAAAAAGACCCTCTGAGACATGAGAAAATTAAACCTTAATTTCTGGTCCACGGTCTGTAGTTCAGTTAATGCTCTGCCACCGTTGTCCTTATTGGCCCAAATAGTTAGGAGTCTCCTGGTGCTTGTTAACAAGAAAACAGTCCTGCTCCTCAAAACATGAACACATCAGTCATTTTGCTCTTCCAATCACTCATTATCTGCAGTTTGATTTACATCTAAAAATTGACAGTGTTAATTGCTTCATGGATTTCCCCAAATAAAAAATGAAAGCTGCTCTATTACAAGATTTGACAAATATAACTTTGGATAGATTGAAAGTCTTATTCCCCATATATAGTACTTATTGATTTCATGGGGGATAAAAAGGACTCATTCAGTCCAGCTTTGATATTTTGGCCAGCAGCCACCTGTCACATCGATTTGATCCACTCCCAGGCAGGAGAAATATGAAGACACAAACACCGCTACTCTGTCTTATCAGCATTTACACTATAGACTGTTCACACTTTCAGAAACAAGGAAGTGTTTATCCAGGACAGAGGAAAGAAAACCCTCTTTGAGCTCATGTAATTATGCCTGAGAGAGTCACACTGATGATAGGAAACCAAGCTAAAACACATATTTCATGAGCAGTGATGTGAAATAAATACTTTTTTCTGGTGTATCTGGGATAAAATGACCCCATTACAGGACTTTTTCCAGGTTTTTAAAAATTTCAATCTTTAATTTAAAGTGTAATCAGTACTTCAGACATGCTATTTTCTAAACTAAAATCCTCTCAAAATATAATAAATAACACCTAGTGCATGTCTTTGTTTTAGTAAGATGCTGTTTTGGATTTTAACACAAATTATAAGTATATTATTTAACGTCAGCGTGAAGTGACGTGATCCTCTGCATGATGTCCTTCCCACCTACAGCTTGTGAAATGACCCTGGAAACAAAACCTATTTAAAGGCTAATAATTTAACTTTACACAATTTACATTTTGATTTCAATTTATTAGAACTGAGATGAGATTAAAACACGATCGACTTGGTTGTAAATTACAGTCACTGTTCTGTCAAACTTTATATCATAACCAATGAAAAAAATGTAAAAATGGCTCAAACAGACTTCACTTATTTCTTAAATTGTTTTGAATAGATTTAAAAGGACATTCTCACATTTCTCCAAGTCTTTGAAGCTACAATATTCATATGTCTGTATGTAGGTTGAAAACTTTACTGAACACTGTAATTGTGTTCAGCAGTCTGGAGTTTGACACGTTGAGTAGACAGCCTTCAAATACACAGTCCTTTTAGTACAAAATCTCCTCTTCATGTTACTATCCCTTTTTTTCTGGCTCAGTAAGCAAAACACTGTTTACATTTTGTACTAAAATGACTTGTCTAACTTCAAGTCTTCTGAAAACTGAAATAACATTTCTTATGTTGACATCACTTTGTCAAAAAAAACAAATAATTGATACTCTACATGTGGTAGTGTGAGTATTTTAACCTAAAGTGTTTGTGTCCTTAGTCACAGTGTATACACACACACACACACACACACACACACACACACACACACAAAGAAAAACTTGTAAAATTCAAAAACACAGTGTTGAGTGTTCAGTCCCGGGGACTTTGGCCATAATTCAGGACACAGAGAGACAGAGAGAGGGGGATTCAGGGATTTACTAAGCATCAAAGTCAATATACAGGATGTTTCTGCTCCCTCGCATGTATAGGGATTTGTGTGTATTTATGCAACTGCAAGTGTTTACGCTGTGCTGACAACAGTAATAGTAAAGACTCTTCCTTTCTCCTCCATCTCTTTTCCTCTGGGTGAACAGTCTTGAAAATATATGTTATAGGTCTTGAGTGCTGAGTGCACTTGTAGGTTTCACAAGAACATCAAAACACAATCAAGTTGTGTGGATCCCTGAGGCTCCAGGCTGGGAGCTAGCACTTAGGGAAAGAGAGGATTAAGGGAGAGAGAAAGAGGGACTTCAGAAACGGAGGGAGGGAGGAAAGCAGAAGGAAAACAGATGGATGTAAAGCTCGATGAATGACTTTGCACTATTTCATCTTGCTGGAACAAGATATGTTAATACAAAACCTCCATGATGATGATATTACATTGTCCATATTAGTATTTTTATTGGAAGCAGGGTTTATAACTAATAGATTGCCTCATGCATTCATTCAGAAGTTTTTACCCTCCTCAGTCATTAAGTACTGAGTTCACTGAATCAATCCAGAGCTCAGCTCCTACCCAGAAACCTTTTAAATTACTGGTGTCACAATTCACTACTGAGCTGAGCGAACTCTGACAGCCAGAGAAGGGGAGTGAGGGAAAATTAAAAGTCTTTTTTATATGTTTTTTTTTTTTTTTCATGGTCAAGAAATCCTGCTCCATTTTGTTCACTTTTGAAGCCTGAGTGTGAGGAATGGTAATTGAGCCATCACTCCAGGAAAGAGAAAAAGATGAATAGACAGCAGGGAGAGAGAGGAATGGACTGGAGAGGAGAGAAAAAGTGACATAAGACCGTTGCACAGAGTGAGATGAGAGGAACACAAGCTTACCCAATTTAAATTTTGTTCATTTCAAATCTATAAAATCTCCACTGCAGACTGCTAATTGCTTTTTAAAATGAATTGTGTGTTTGATATTTTGGAAACTGGAGTGTGGCGAAGGGTAGGAAGTAATAATCACTTGGTCAAACTTAGGGAGATGGTAAAGTAATAAAAATGTAAGTGGTAAGTGTGGGTTATGTTTATTCTGTGATTAAAAATATGTCTCTTGTGGTGGTGAACTCAGCTGTGGAAGTTGGAATTAGGATTAGGATAATATTGAACAAAATGTTTGGGATTGAATTTACTTTGTGCTTCAAAGTTCAGTAGGTTTCATTGACCTCTGTGTGTTGTTCATTGCATCTGAACCTGAAGCTGAAACAGTCCATTGGGAACTACAGGGTTTTGGTAATAGAAACATAGTTTGGGTAGATTTATTTATATTGGACAAACTATATGCTCTGTTAACCCAACATTTTACTGTTTGTATGCAACATGTTGTATTTTTCACCCAACACCCAAAATGTTGTGATTGCCGATTTGTCCTTTGTTGTATTATTTTGGTCATTTAAATACTGATTCACAATTTTTGTGTGAATTGGTAAATATACACAACCCCAACACAAACATTTCTCATCAAAATGTTTCAGTTCCCCCATCATTCACAACTCAGCTCCAAGTCCAGAGAGATGCTGTAGGATACAGTTAGATCACATAGAAAAAACACACAACTATTGTACTGCATCAAGATAAAACCAATTCACAGAGAGCTTTGCATTATCATACACATGAACCCATGACCTATGATACATTTCACATCATATGACACGTGTACACTCCTACATGCAGCTGAAAAAAAATTTAATTGTATGGTAGCACCTGCAATCAGCTGAGGACATCCTTGAAAGGTGTCTATTATCCCCCTCATCAATCAGATAGCTGCTTTACGTGAGCATGCATTAATGTGAGGTCATATTTGTTCACTGATCATTGCACTGAAATCAAAGGAGTACTTCACTGATCTTGCACGACTGGTGAAGGTCTTGGGGTCTGCACATGTATGTTAAGAAAAAAGGTCTTTTATGGATCCTGAACAAAATCTGAGGAGAAGATATGTCACTTGAGTTAGTGTTTTAAGTTAAAGGAAAACAGCTGTTATGTTGGAGTATGTACATATTTGTATGTGAGTAAATGTGTCCAACTTTGTTAACTTTGTGTAGAGCCACTACGAGGGTAAACATGTCAGTGCACCTGAGTATCTTTTACAGCAGTTTCAGCTCTCAAACTTCTTTCTTTTCTTATTTTGTGTGTCTGGGAAAACAATCTTGGCAGCTGCCATGCCAGATATTTATCTTAATTTACCTGTTTACTTTATTGCCACCGACAAATTTGTTTCTTCCCATTTTCCATGAGCCATAATGATTCAAAATTTAGGCCCACAGAAGGATACGGTGATGCCGTGATGATGCATGATGAGGTTTAAAATGAGATTTTTGGGCAGATTTCAGCCCAGATTTTAAACTCCTTACATGATAGTTGATTATAAATTTAATCTTGATATATCCCTAAAGTTTTCCATCTTGTTTGTACCTTATTTACTCTGTATTATAACTGTGTGCTGTGTATTATCTAATATGGTTGTCACCGATACGGACATTGATATGGAGTGTTATTGCTGTCACCGCATTTATTTCAGCTTATATGAATTTCAAACCCATTTCTCACCACATTTGAATTTACTCTATCACCTCATCTCTTTCTATCTCTCACACACACACACACACACACACACACACACACACACACACACACAGTATGCTGGTGATTAAGGGTGTCCAGGCCTGTCATTAGATCGTGTGGTGTGGGGAGATGATGTCTCAGTAGACCCCCTGCAATAGGCAGAGCAAGAGTTAAGACATTAATAGGCAGAGAAAAGCCGTACAGCATCACTGTCTACCTGTGTGCTAGGACTGGGGAGATCAAAGGCTGCCTCTGAGAGAGAGAGGAGGGGGTAGAGAGAGACAGCCAGATACACAGTCTCAGAGAAGGAGAGAGGAAAAAGTCATCCAGCGACAAGGAGACAGAGAGAATAGCAAGTTCTGAAAGCACAGAAGGGACAGGGAGGCAGGTAAAGAAAAAATCGACAGGGAGGATAAATAGAAGACATTTCCCTTCTGCCACCTGCCTTACTGCTGACTTCAGTTTATGCACTGCATTGGCCTCTATGTCACCTTCTGTATGTCTTGTGAAACCCTTGAAACAAGGCAGGCGTTGAACTTGTCTGGTCAGCACACTGACTACCAAGTCATGCTAATTGGAAAAAAGGCTGCAGTGAACATGTTTTCCAAAACAAAATGATGGAGGACCCACTTTTTTGCCCCGGCTGGTTCTCTGGTCTGTTGGTAGTCCTACCACAGGTTCACTCATAGACTGTTTATAGAAATGGAAGAAGCAACATGGTCTCAAACATTAAGTCAATGCAGAAGTGCAAAAAAAGTGCAATACAACCAACAGCCACTAGATGCTGGCTCTGAAAAACTCCAATTGAGTTGAATGCAAAAATGGTCATTTTCAATCCTGAAATACTCAGTCAATAAGTTTTTCCCACAAGTCATCTGATGTCATTAGCTAAGGTCAACTCTTCTTCTCAGTGATCTGGTCCATCTGAAAATCATTTCATTATTACGTTGATATTAGGCTTCAAAAAGAGGAAGATTTAGGGGTGTGGTTAGTTTGATTGACAACTCTCATCTCCAGTGAAACCAGACATGAAGTTGAGTCTCATACGCATTGGGCAGTGACCTGTAGTTCAATTGTCAGCCCCACCTCCTCACGCCTCCCTTCATATCCAAATATGGTCACTTCTGGTTCCAACATGGCCACATTCAAATACCAAACTCCTTCTTCAAAATGTCAGTCCACAAACCGACAGGTGACATCAGGTTAGCTTCGTCCACAGCCTGTGGGTTCAGTACTGGTCTCAACAACTAAGAAAGAGATTATTGTAAAATTTTCTAAAACCCTTTGCATTTCCCATAGGATAAATCCTAATGGTCCTATGTCTGGAGTGGAGCTGGATTAACATGTTAAGGGGCCCCTGGGTAGAGATTTGACACTCAACCACCAATTACCCTATGAATATTTTCCCGTTGAGCTCCGCAATTAGTGAAACAACTCTTTGTCCTTATGATCCACATAAGAGCAGTATAAAATACTGTACAATTATAAAGGTGTTAAACTATCAAGACTGTACAAAAGACCATCAAGCTGTCAAAACCATTTTTTTTCCTGAACACAGCAACAAATCACTGTGACAGATCAAACTAGCCACAGTAGTACAGCCAGTTTATTACTGCAGCTCAGGAACTCAGTGTAATTTCATCAGTGCCAGATTTCAAAGGCAAACTGCCCAACTTTTATCAAAATAGAAATAAGTGTGAAAAAATAGAGATGTGAGAAATGGCATACTGCAACACTTTATAGCACCACGCATTCCACTACGACTGGCTGAACATGAATAATAAATATATTACGTGTAAGTGCTTAAGTGCTGACATAAAATGTGATGAATAGACTATTGAATATCCAATCTGAGCGTTTTAAAGGTAGTCTCCAGGAGGGCGCCATTATTTGTGAATTACCTCACACTGCTCTGCAGATATGTTCTTAATTTGAGCAACCGTCACCCCTTTGATCCTGTGAACAACATGCCCTGATGTTTTGATGAAGTCTTAAACTATAAGTATTGGTATAAACTCTATCAGTTTTAATCAGACCCTTCATACTTCTCCCCTCTGACTTCAGTTCCCCCCTTTTTTCCCTCTGGGTGAAGAATCTATTATTCATGGCTTTCCTTCACTCAGAGTGTATCCAGTTCAACATGGTTTGAAGTTGGAAAGTTGAACAGAAGTGAAGTAAAATTGAAATGAGGCAACTCAATCTGGGGACACCTTTACTGGATGAACATTTTATTCTTGAGCATGTGTACCACAGGGATCCATGCAGGGGTCATAGAAGTATTAACACAGGACTTCATGGTGTGTGTGTGTGTGTGTTGGTGATATCTAATACACATGAGCTGCAGCTAGGGAGCTGATTAACTGGAATTAGGGGAAAAGTTTCTAAACTGATAATAAAGTATTTCAGAACCCTGAAATTGAAATGGCCAAAGTCCAAGAAAAAGAGGGTCGTTAATCAAAAACAAAGTATAGTTGCAAAATAATTGAATGTTTCTCCAAAAGATGAATTTTTAAGTTCAACTAGAAACTACTCAGAGAGTGCAAACCTCTGCCAAGGCATAATCCAGCCTTACAGATGCTATGGACTGGACACCATTGGCCTGTTTAACACCAAAAGGCTTTACATCAGGGGGTCCCCAATCCTGATCCTCGAGGGCCACTATCCTGCATGTTGTAGATGTGTCCCTCTTCCAACACACCTGATTCAAATGACCAGGATCTGTATCAGGCTTCTGCAGAGCTGGATGACGAGTTGATCATTTGAATCAGGTGTGTTGGAAGAGGGAAACATCTAAAACATGCAGGATAGCGGCCCTCGAGGACCAGGATTGGGGACCCCTATAAAAGCAAGATACTCAGAGAGCAGAAACCTCTGCCAAGGTATGATCCATGTCTGATCTCCACCAAAAGGTCTCAGACTGTAGACAACAGCATCCTGCATGCGATTTTCAACAATCCACTAAGCTGTGACAAATTGCTATTTACCCAAAGAGCTGAAACATTTCACTGTTTTAAATTGTATCTACTGCTTTCTTCTTCTTCTTCTTCTCTTATTTTAAGTAAAAGGGATTTTCAGGGTTTGTTTTCTCACAAAACAGAATCCGCTTTTCTGATCTTGCCTAAAATGTCATCATTTGTTCCATGGATAAAAATCCTCTCTTATATCCTTGTATCCTATCTCTTAAAAAGTCCTTGAGATCTGCTCAGTAGTTTTTCTGTAACGCTGCTAACAGACGAATGGATAGAAAGGTAAACAGGCAAAAAAGTAAACCGACATGGGTAAAAACAAAACCTCTTTAACCTTTAGTAAACACATAAATGCCACACAAAATATAACAATTTCCATTTAAATAGCAAATTTTCTTTGGTTGTGTGCAGCAAAGAAAATCAACACCTTGAGAACAACTCCAGAAAATGACTTTTAGCATCTTGTTCAGCAGCTTTCCAACCTGTATAAAGATAATACCCAGGCTTTTTTAAACATCTATCCAAAAGTTAAAACTCCAGGGATTTGCCTCGACACCTGAAGTTTTTTTATTTATTTATTCTTGCACCAGGACTGTAGGGAAAACTCAAGATGTAAATATTTTTTGCTTTAAACTGTATTGCATTTTTAGGAGGTCAGGAAGTTTGTCGAGCCCCGAGGCCCAATTTCTAGTTTAAAGTTGACTTAAGTTCTCATGCAGCTCCAGTAGTTGGTTCTTGTCTATCTGGATGGTCCTAATCTGACAGATTATGTGGATTACAAAAGCGTGAATGTCATTTTTATTGAAGAATTTACATATTATTTCTGCGATTGACATTTCCTTTACCAAGACAGATTAAGTGTATGTCTCCCAGGGTAGAAATGAACTACTAATTTATTCTAGAAAACAGTATCTCTGATATTTGCAATATTCTGTTGCTGGGAAATACTTTATGCCATGGAGAAAAACTATACCATACGCTCCTATATACATTTTAAATGATGCCTACTTCTTAATCTTTTATAGGTTTCTCTTGGTGTTGTTCACTCTTCTGTTTCTGGGGTCACAAGCGAAGAAAGACTGCGAACCACTGTCAGAGTAGTTACTGTTAAAGCAGTCAGCAGTATAAATCCACAGCCGAAAAATGGCATAAATTTATGGAGAGCTTTACTGATCTGCTTTTTCCAATTTGCATTTAATTTGTGAAGAGATGATAACTTGATACTTAAAACTAAAAAGACCTGGTAGTTTTCTTTCAAATCCCATTTTGCTGCGAGACTGTCCGAGGCTTTAGTTTTATATCTCCAGATCAATTCTGTCTTTTTCTTCAAAGGATGAATGAATGTCTGGGCCGGGGTAATCTGTCCTGCCTTCAGTCTGTTAAGCCTGTGCTTTGTCTTCTCGTGCAGCTGTTATGGATGTCTCCTTCCTCTGTGGAGGGAACAACCAATGAAAGCGCACCTCTTGTTGGTCAGGTTTATCAGGGGGGCAAACCTCTCCCCTTAGAAATAAAACTGTGGACAAGTTTTGAAGAAATGTTTCACACAAAAAAAAAAGTAGGTCACCTTGTGTTGCTCACTGTCCAACTACAACTGAAGTTCTGTGGTTTCATCTAAGTTCAGCTGTCCTCCAAAACACTCAGGTACTTTTCTGGAGTCCTCTGAAATCCAGCTGGATCACTGGCTGCTCTCTCTGCAGTGTTCTGTGTTCCTTTCTTTTATCTTGAAGTTGTTTCACTCTCACTTCTGTCCCATTAATTTTCCTCTGGCGTTGTCTGTCTGTGCTGACATTGATGGTACCTGATGTATCTCCAGGCCATAAAACACATGAGAGGAAATTTTTTTTTTCTATATCCAGTGAGTCTTCAAATAAAACTCCCCGAGTTTCTCCTGTTATGTACTGCATTTTGGATTTCACAAAAACTTGATGACACATGATGACTTAGGCAAGGTTTTCTTAAGGTTGCCTCCCACGTGTTGCGTGCTCTGTGAGCCCGGGACTGCTAACGTCAGTCTTTTTTTTTTTCTTTTTCTTTGGCAGGTTTATCCGTACGCTGCTGGAGTCTGTACATGTCCTTGTGTGCTGTAATACTGCACAGTTATTCTAGTGAGACGCTAATAGTCTAATTGAGAAAATGTGTGTTTTCAAATGCTGATGAACAAAAAAAAAAACTGAAAAAACCTGAAAAAACCTCAATAATTATTCATTGTTTTCAGACGTCCTTCCTCAGAGATTAGTAGTGTACCAATCAATCAAGAGCAGCAATCCTGCTCTGCCTTCCACTGATGGAGTATTGACAAATGGTGACGTTTGAAATGAATGATGGATACCCCAAAAGGCATTAAATCTATAGACCCACTTGTTAGCTGTCCAGGATAGTCAGTGTCAAATGCTTAAAGTAAAACATTTTTCACGAGCAGCAAAACTCAATTGCGCACTTGTTTGATTGGATTTTAGAGGCACAAATAACTGGGTTTTTATATATAAATATATATATATATACATATATATAAGTGTGTATAAATGTGTAAATATATCCTGATGTTTACAATAAAATAAAATCATAGACTGTAAATAGATTTGATGAAACTAATGTGACGTCATCCATTGGTTTGTTTGGAGCCAGAAGTGACCATATTTGGATATGAAGGGAGGAGTGAGGAGGCGGGTCTGACTCTTGAACCTGAGGACACTGACCAATGTGAATGAGACTGGAGTTCTCCAATGAGACCAGCCCTGGTCAAACTAACCATGCCCCTAAATATTCTGCTTTATTTGTCAATTTCTAGTCCTACTATCATTTAATCTTCTTTTTGAATCCGAATATCAAGTTAATGATGAAATGACGGGTTATTACGTGACCACATTTGGATGTGAACTGATGAGTGAGGAGGTGGGTCCAATCTTTGAACCTGGGGACACTGACGATTGTGTATGAGACTGGAGTTCAGGTCTGGTGTCATTAGAGACAAAACCTTTCAATCAAAACTAACCCTGCACCTAAATCATCATCTTGTAATTCTTTTGACTTTTTTAATATTTA
>OOFC01002490.1:428-21368 GCA_900323345.1 Pseudochromis fuscus | reverse complement strand
GATTTGATGAAACTAATGTGACGTCATCCATTGGTTTGTTTGGAGCCAGAAGTGACCATATTTGGATATGAAGGGAGGAGTGAGGAGGCGGGTCTGACCTTTGAACCTGGGGACACTGTCCAATGTGTATGAGACTGGAGTTCAGGTCTGGTGTCATTAGAGACAAAACCTTTCAATCAAAACTAACCCTGCACCTAAATCATCATCTTGTAATTCTTTTGACTTTTTTAATATTTACTTTATGATGAAATGATTTTCAGATGGACCAGATCACTGAGAGGAAGAGTTGACTTTAACTAATGACATCAGAATGACTTGTGGCAAAAATGTATTGACTGAGTATTTCTTGATGGAAAAAAGACTGTAAAGATTTTTTTTGTTGTCCGCATCGAGTGTCCTTCAAGAGTGTTGCAGTTTTTTGAACTTCACTTCAACCATTTCTATATATAGTCTATAAATAACATGAACTCACAAACAAGAATCCTCCAACAGTTTCTGAATAACTTTTTTTGTGTCTGCTGTGGCACACTGAGTTTCAAATGTTGTTTCCTGAGAGCTGCTCCCTGCTGCTGAAAACAGGGTAGATGACATCACTGAGACTGAGCCATAGAGTACATTTACAGGCTTCCTTTAAAGCGTACCCATACTGCTAAGTGGCTTTCAGTTTGTCCGCCGTGTAGCTCCCTAAATTTCTTTTTACCATGATGTGTTTCCATCACTGAAATGACGACATACATATTGAACAAAGGGTTAAGAGAAGTAAGGATTAGCTTCGTGCCAGCATGTCCAAACACAGAGCGACAGAGCTGAATGTTACCGGGCTGAAAAAATAGCATTCTGGCTTAACAGAGCTCAGGCCAGATTAGTCTGCTTTGCTTTAGTGTCCTCTGGCATTTAGGACTATCCTGTGCTCCACATCTCTTTCTCATGCTACCTACTGTTCTACAATTCCTCCTCTAATTTTCCCTCCTCCTCTCCCCTTATTGTCAATGACTAGGGTTTTAATGATTACATCTGGCGGTGCCACAAATTAATTCCTGCCTCTCTGGCAAAAAGCTGTTCCCCACCTGATTATGCAAAGCAGGCCTACATTCTCTCCCTTTGAAGTGGAGGAAAAGCTGCTTAGAGATTCTCCCCTTGAGGAAACACTGCAATATGGGGAACATCAACAAACCAGAGTTCACAAAAAGGTCAGCAATATGGTTAACCCCAATGAAGCCCCACTTCATCTCCACATCTCACCACTTTTAAGATGCGTTGATGTCGTGGCGGCATAATCAGAGACTGGAGCTATTTTTCAAAGACGCGCAAAAGTAGTGCAAAAGTGGGACAGCCAATAAAAATAGCCACATAAATGCACTCGATAATGATTGTGTCTATGGCCACGCAGAGCAGTTGGATGAAACCAGCACAAGCATCTTGCAGCTTTCCTATTTCGGCAATCATATCTTTGACTGTGTCTCTCAGAGTCACCGGCCTTATATATTTGGGAGGAAGAAATGAGGGTTTCCACATATAACTGCCACTGCAACAGCATATTTTGTCTGTTCAAATGGTGAAAAAAAAAATGGATTCTTGCGTATTATTGTCTACATTTACCTCCAGTGCACCTTTGTTCCTGTTTTGAACAAATCACAAGCTGATGAAAAGCTACAATACTGCGATGAAACGGCGTCTACTTCCTGCTGAAGCATGGCACAGGAACAGTCCTCCCAGTTAATGAGCCACTATAAGAAACCATACGAGCGTCTAAATCACACTGAAGGGAGGTATGATGACACATGCAAGATTTACTTCTGGTGAGGTTTAAACTATATCTTAATGCAGAGCAGCAACGCAGTGAAGGAATGAAGAGAGAAGTTAATTATATCATTACTGCTCTTCCTACTTATTAAACTCATCACTCAGACCAGAAACTGAAAACACTTTTTAAATATTAAATACTTAAAAAAACAAAACAAACACTGAGCAATAAACAAATTGCTCACAGACATCCAGACAGAAACTTCAAGAATTCAGTGAGGTAATAAATATTAAATAAATGCAATCTGATTTATTGAAGTGGAAGATGGAGAATCTGGATGTAAGCTTATATCATGCTTGTCTTTTAATGTCATCTTACATTGTCTAATAACTGCTCAAAAAGAGATTTTAGAAACTAAAACTCCGACAAACTGAAATAAATCTATTACTAATTCATTGTTTTATCTGTGAGTGCTTACTCTGTGAACACTAAACAGATGAGATGTTGAATTAATTTTTAATATTACACTTTTATATCGCACAACAATAAAGGTTTATAGTATCATAAATTTCATTATACAATATGGTTATAGTGTTGTTAATGTGAGGCAGTAAAAGACAAAAACACGGTGGGTCGATATGGACTTGTACATCTGCAGCCGTCTCAGTCGAGCTCAGGTTCCTGCACCGGGAGCAGCTCAGACTGAAGATAGAGACATGCCAACGCTTTCAGCTGTTCTGACAGGTGTGTTTGCCTCCTGCCAGTGAAGTGTGTTGCAACTGCAGTTTTTAGTGTCTGCTATTTCTGAGTATTTTACACCATCAGCTGAATGCAACAATGCACAGCTGCCTGGTGTCAGTGTGGTTCCTCTTACTGTCAGACTCTAAGAGAGGCGGGTGGGTTGATGAACATTCAATAGTCATAAAAATGTAAATACAAGAAAGAGAGTGGGTTGAGAGGCTAAAACAAAACAGTTTCAACTTACTATAAGAGATTTGTCTAGGCAGATGGGGGCAGAGGAAACAAGCTGTTGACCTATCACCACCTTTTATGCTGATATGAACTTGTTACCCTTTGGCTCCAACTTCTGAGGAAAATGCTCTGTGCATCTTTTTGCTGAAAGCAGCTGATGCTATGAGAAAAAAGACCGGAGTGAAATAATAAAGTTGTGGGCTGAACAGTTACACAATGAGCTGAAACTGTCAACAAATGTTCACAAATCCTGAGGGAAGCTGCAGATTTGGGTGAAAAATCTCTGTAGATTCATCACTACGGGTGGTGGATCGTCACTGAGTACATGTATGAATTAAATGTTGTTTAAAGTCTGTCTTTGATGCAGATTGCTGTAGGTAAGTAATATTGATGTCAGCAATGTTCTATTTTTATTTGCTTGTTAAATGTAAAATCTCATGCAACACACCCACACACACACACAGATACAGAAGCCAGCAGCTATAAACAAACAAAAATCTGCAGCTGGAACACTGATGCTCTTGCAGATGGTTTGAGCCTCACAGTGTTAAAAATGCAACATTTATGACTTTGTTAAACTGGTATGTGTTGACAGTGACATGTTTACATCCGCACGTCTCAGCTACTGCGGCTGTTGCTTTGCTCCTTTGTAAATGACACAGGTTGTTCACTGTGCAAAGTTTGAAATGTGTCTAATCTGAATCTGTCTAAATACAAAAGTTTCATTTCACACTACTCCCTTCTTCTAATCCGAGACAGGAACATGGGTCCCCAGGTCTGGCCGGGCTGAGGAACCACTAGAATGCCCAGTCTGTGGGGATAAGAGGACACGGTGCTGCTCTGTGGCTGAAGGGATAGCCCGAGAGGTGTCTGTCCATGACCTGGGTGACAGCTAAATGCAAAGTATTTTGATAAAGGAATGCCAATCTCCTCCCACAGGTCTTCAGGTTCAGCCTCAGGACAGTCATTCAGCACCGTCTCGACCACAGCACGGTTCTCCAAGGTGGACAGAGTGCAGGTCGAATACACCACCAGGCCCCCTGGACGCACCGCTGACAGTGCAGACCTGCACAGAGTGAACAAATATTGCACTTTATGGCCAAAAACTTTCAAGCATTTCACACACTTGCCTTTTTTAAACAGTGGGTAGTGAAGAGGGAGGCAGGAAACAACAAAGCTCCTCAGCTGAAAGAGAGTCAAAGACATTACAGGTATGTGGCTTCCAAAGTGCTTTGGCAAAGTACCCAGAATTTGAACTCAACTCAACTTTATTTATAGAGCACTTTAAGAACAGCAGGGTCGGCCAAAGTGCTGAAATTACTATGTCACACAGTTCTGAAGAAGTGGATAATATTATAATAAGTTGGAAATGGTCACATGTCTGTTAAGTGTTTCTTCCCTCAATCTATGCATTTAGACTTTCTCAGGGTCTATGTTACATATGCTGCAGGTACCTGAGAAGGGTCGACCAATGACGCTAAAGATCTCACAATCCCACTGATATCAATGAAAAACCACAGAAAACAATAACATAGTAGGAAGAGGATAAGTGGGTCCTCCATGAGTTGAAGTCAAAGACGACCATTTGCTTTTACCCAGAAACAATCTGGATTGGCAGTGATCATCATAACAATGTCCCTGTTGTCGGTGACTGTATTTCTATTGGATTTTACTTCAATTTTTTACTATTATTTCCATTTCTTTCTTATTTTATGTATACTACTTTAAAATCCTACTTCATTCTATCTATGTATTTTACTTTAACTTTATTTTTATTTTCATTTCTTTAATTTTATTATTTCATTTTCTTTTAATGTATAAAATGACAAATAAAGCTTAATCTATTGTTATTATTCTCAACACAGTCAATAATTTTATTGTTCTCTGACTGCAACTTGACTGCACATTACACAGCTTACATCTAATGCTCTAAGTTGTTTTTTTTTAAAGATGCTGAATTGCTAATGTAATGTAATTTATACCATTTGCAACTGTAATTACTTTCAGCTCTTTTCTACAAACATGTAGTCACATTATTATAGGAGCATTAGTGCAGCATGAAGGAATATTTCTTAATCTGTGACCTGAACAAAAACTGTATATTATTTTAAAATGTAGACAGTAACAGCTGTATCACACATCCTGACTGAAAACATGTCAGAGTGTCACATGGCTAAAATACAGCAGACATTTGAGGTTTTTTTTATGTCGGGGACTGGGTTTACCGAAGCAGCTGAGCCTGGAGCGCAGGAAGTCTGGCTCTTTCCTTCAGTCTCTGTTCCCCCTGCTGGCTGCTGCAGGAATACAGCCAGCTTCTGTCATTAGAGCATGGAGCATCAACTAAAACCTGCGACAGAGAGAAACAAATGGGAGCAGGTCAGAGGCAGAAAGGGTCAAAGAAGAGCTGCAAATGTGAAGGAGTAAGAAAATATAAAGGCAGATGAAAAGGAAACTGCTGAAGGTCTAAGACATAATGGAAGTACATTGAGGTCAATAAGGACAGTGGAAAAACAATTCATATCCACACCTTATGCAGAAAATTAAGTTAAACATTCAGAATCTGCTCTCAAATTTTAGAAATCCACATCAGTGTCACCAAACAGCTTCTGCACAGAGTGTTTGTCTTTGTTCACCTTCTTACTCTCAACTTTTTTTTCCCCCAATATCTTGTTTCATTATCAGTCACTTTGAGTCCTTTGATTTTTTCACAGCCATTTGTCTGCCTCTTTTTAGCCCCATTATGAATAAACGGTTTTCTTCTTTTCTTCCAGGATTATTAGCTTCTGTTCAAAGGCTTGCTGCTCTCATCCATTTGTAACCATGGCCTCAAAAAAAAAGAAGTGTGTCACCTTCATATGTTGGACACTGGAGTGAAATTCAATTATGCTGTTACAAACATGACAGGATTTCTTCTCCCACCTTGTCATATAAGCCAGCTTCACTCTGCCCAACAGACCGTCCGTCCCGCGCAGAGACAATCACTTTGGTGTTTAATGAATGAGGAAGAAAAGACTCCAGAGTTTTGGCCAGCCAGTCTCGTCTGTGAGGGTTTGGTTCATTACAGCAGAGAAGTGCTGCAACACACCGACAGGAGCATGTCACTGATCATCAGTATTCAATGCAAATACATTATGCAAACAAAACGTTTGTAATAACTAATTGCAGCAACTTGCATTCAAATTTTGCATTTTGTATTTCAAAGTAAATCCTGACACATTTAGTTTAGCAAAGTCCTTTAAAAATGTCTGCTTTACCTGGGGTAGCGCTCTGCATTATGGCCACGGCTTTGCCCCCGGGGGCAGAGCAAAGATCCAAAACTTTCTCCCCATCTCTGACTTGCAAAGCGAGCACTGGCAGCAGGGAGGCGGCGTTCAGGAGATAGTACTGCTTCAGCTGGCCAGGCTTGTGAGGCTGAGAGGGAAATCGCAGCGGACATGGGTGGATGTAACATTGTAATGAAGGACGGGGCAAACTAAATGAAGCCTCTGATTGAAGGTCCTGACCGAGCACAGGAGAGGTGCTGTCAGGCTGGGGATTGAAATCATCAGGGGTGCACTTGGAAATGTCATCAGGTGACAAGCGAGTGTCGTCCTCTTCGTGGTGTTTAGAATGAGACGCCGTGGAGGGACCATTAGAAAGCAGCTCTGGGATGTTTGGCTGTGGCAGCAACGTGGAAAAACCCTGGGACTGAAGAATCTGTGTGATGTCTGTCACAACGCTGAAGCGGTTGAGCATGACCCCATATTGCCAAGAGTGAGGGTCCAGGAGCACCTTTCTGCAAGAGAGAAGTAATCCAGATGAAGGAAGGGTAGAATGACTGTCTGGGTGCAATAACAACAAATAAAGCAGACAAAACTTACCTTGTTGATGCCCACAAGTCTCCAAGCTCCTCACTGTACTGCTGGTCAAACTGATCCAGTACTGTTTGGCACAAAGTTTTTCTTTTTGTGTGATTTTTTGTTACCTGTTAACAGAAGTGAAAATGTTATCCACAAAAGAAAAAAAAATCTTGAGAAGCACAAAATTAGGCAGCTCTCTGAAAGTAAACTCTGACAACACTTGAGTTAATTTTACTGAAGCAATTTCTGATTCAAATCTGTGAGTCCAAAAGTTAACATTTAGATAGTAAATGCTGACCACTTCTAAGAACTATCACCTGTTGAACTATGCGTCTTGATGTTCTTATTTTTAGTTTAACAGTTACCACAGGAAGAGGAAGATGTACAATCTAGCTGAAGATGGATTCTCTTTTCAGTTGTTTGACTCAGACTCAGCTATCTGTTGATGTGCAGTGTCTTATACACCAACTACCCCTGGTGGATACCAAGTGTAAAATCCATCCTGCTAAGAATGACTGGTAGGTTCTGGTTTTGGATGTAGCCTAATATGGACTGGCTAAATGTATATTACAGCTTCATAAGCCACATAACAATAAATAAGTAACTGCACCTGAACCTAACAAGGGGCAGCCCCTAGTATTTTCAGATAACACAATATTATTGACAAAATGTGCATAGTCAATGCACCAGTCTGTCAATACCCGTCAAACAAAACAAATTCAACTATAAAAAGCATTTCTTTAAAGACAATGCAGTGTGAAGCTTAAAGCTGAAATAATTTGCCATGAACTACTTAAAAATGTTTGAGATTTTCAAATGAAAAAAGGATGAAAAACTTGAAGTACTTGAAGTAAAACAGCTGAAAGACAGTTCAAAGAGTTCAATATTTTAAGTGCATAAAAGGCCAAAACGTAGAAATAAAAACAGTTGAAAAACAGCAATAATAATAATGTTTTTTCTTGAAAAATAAATAAATAAAAAACAAAGGAGAGAGAGAGAGAGAGAGAGAGAGAGAGAGAGAGAGAGAGATCTAGCTGAAGTATAGGGAAATAGTTAAAGTTCAAAATAAGAGTAAGTTGAAGGGGAGTTGCAGATTAGTTCCATTCACTTCCATTTTAAAAATATGTTTTAAAAAAAATTGAATATTTAAAAAAGTAGGACAAGTACAAAAAAGTAGAATCCTGGTATAAATGCCCTAAAAGAGGTGAACATTTTGATAGTTGAATGGTTTCTGTGGCTCAAAGTATGTGGAAGTAATTAAAATACAAAAAAGTACATAATAATAATAATAATAACTAATAATAAAAACTAGGTTGAAAATACTAGTTACAATATTAACAAGTAGATAAAGAGTTTTGTAAATAATGAATGAATGAAATAATGAAAGTAAATGCAACAGCGTAAAGTGAACATGAGCCGATAACAGCCAGTTTTCTGCTTTCAAAACCAAACAAAAAGACAATATACAAGCAATGCACATCACACAAAAATACTCCTTATTATCTGTGTACCTGTTTTTCGGAGGATCCTTTCTGGCGAATCTTCTGTGAAACATCTTCAGGACCAGTGTGACAGCTGCACGACCACAAACACCAAACTGGTGTCTGCGTTTTAGTTTTAAAACAAATCCTCCTCCACGTCCTGTAAACCTGTTGCACTGACGACATTTACTTATCCATTAATTCCTCTATTGCAATACATAAGTCACATTTCCTATTTCACCTCCATTAACCTACAAATTTATCTCATAAAAACATTGGCAGATAGTGACCACTGACAGGTCCGTCCTCTAAATCCGTCCCCCTTTACCGCGTGAGCTGCGTTTGGTTCCACCTCACGACACGACGGAATTAAAAGACAAAACGATATTTATTATAAGGTAAACTGCATGTTAAAATACTTTATGTGAAACTTCACGTGATCACTACAGAAAGTATTTTCCTCCTGACGATGTCGTTCTTAGTTTTCCTTGGGAATGAACGGGAGTTCAGGTCGGAAAGGTTTTGTTTAGTATATCATTCATTATAAAATGTAGTTTATTCCACATTTCATCCTGTACTGTATGTGGTGACATATGAAGAAAACAATAGAAGGAAACATCTTCTTCATTTCATTTTTTCTAATAAGTCAGACCCACACAAATACATATAAGCACATATTTATGAGTACATTGTGGATATTTCAAATTTGTTTGAAGAAATAAAATTTAATTAGCCTATTATACGGCGATATTGTGTTTAGAATTAAATATGTATTTAACATTGATTTTATGGAAACTTCTTTTTTTTTTTTTTACTTTGATCCACTGACAGGCATATTAATGTCTACTACCTTTTATACAAAGTGTGTGCAAAAATATCAGTAAATGTGTATCAGTTATAAGAAACAAATTGTTACCAAAAACTTTATGTAACTTTTTGTTCCTGAATCCAACCCACAGTTGAGTTCGCACTTATCCTGATTTATTAAATCACAGGTATCCCAATATTACTAAAAAGCTTGGACCTGCACACACCAAAAATCTGCTCCAGATTTAAACTAAAACTAGATTATCAGACCTCATCTTATTTCAGTTCGCTTTTCAACAACCTGTTTTCAAGATTTGGTCCAATCTGATCGGATTATCTCTGAACAACTGGATCCTGGTTCAATTTTGGACAGAGCATGTGGCAGAAACAGGAGGGTTACAGTAGAGGACTGTGTTTTGTATCTGGGCTGGAAAGCAGCACCATTACTGCTTTATGTCTGATCTAATCCGATACTCTGAAAATAAAATTGGATTACTTCTGAACAACTGGCCCAGAAGAGACTGTTTTTCCTTCCTTCAGGTTTAACTCAAGTAGCTGATTGACTCACAGAGCTGTGGTGATTGTAAATGTGTATGTAACTGCAAATGACCCAACCAAAACTTTGAGACAGTTTCAGTAATGTAACTTTAAAATTTAGTCTACTTTAGCTAAAACAGCCATGCAGACGAAAAAATATGGTCACTCTGTCAGACGTGAGTTTTGTAATCTAGCATCAATGAGCTTTACAGAGAAAAATACATTTGATTGTTAAGGAAAAATACTTTCAGAGGCTGCCAGGAAACTAACATGTTTAAGTTTGCTTTATTGTGTGGTCCGTATAAGAAAGAGAAAAAGAACCCTCCAGTACAAATGTAAAGACACACATGAGGAATTAAATGTTTTAATTCTCTTATTGGCTGCATGTTTGTTAACAAAAACGTTTGATTAAATATACAATATAATGACAAAACAGTCATTAAGATTATTTGTGTGTTTGCCAGACTCGTACATCAACAGATTCACAATCTTTCAGGAAAAGCGAACAAACAAGCAACAGCAACACGATGAGTCTAACTCTCAAAGTGCTACTTCTTGTTCACATTGTGATGCGTCCTTTCACAGCAAATGCCTGACTGGTTTACATGGCAAACAGAATGAGGAACGCAACCATCAGACAGAAGAGACCCATAGCCTCAGACAGAGCAAAGCCCAGGATGGCGTAAGAGAACAGCTGCTGCTTCAGAGAGGGGTTTCTGTGGAGAAAAAGAGGGGGAGATGAGAAAGAAGTACAACTGATGAGACAGTTCAGTGAGCAGACAGTCCCAGCCCCCATATACATGTGACCAAATAATGCTATTAGCAGCTAATGTCACTAACAGAGCTGAATGGTTCTTAAAATTTTATTCACCTTACATTTCAATTCATGTTATTTATTGACTGTGTAAACATACAAGTACACCCCTCTTGGTTTTATAGTCATTGCTAAAACAGTCATCAAATAATGAGACCAAAACACTGTATGAAACCATGGCTAAAGCAGCCAACAAAGATGGCAAAGATCACAAACACTGATGTTTTAATTTACCTGGCATATCCGATAATGAGGCTACCAAACACTGTTCCAATTCCAGCTCCGGATCCAGCCACTCCCACAGTGGCAGCCCCGGCTCCAATGAACTTAGCGGCAGTGTCGATGTCGCGGCTCACGGCGCTGGTCTGGAAACCCCTCACTGCCACCTGCTGCTGGGAGGCTACAGAACTCAGTGGTGCCAGGAGGGAAGCAGTCTGAAACACAGGATTGAGAGGTTAGAATATAAAACAGCACAGGATTGCAGAGGAAAAATGATAAAATGTCTTTTGAAGTGTTACTACTCAAAGTCAGTCACTTTTGTTTCAGTGTGAAACAGAAAATTGATTCATTAATTAACAAAATTATTCTTTATCAAACCATTATTTTGTGCATTTGTTCCTCACTAGATGCAGATTCTCATTTGTGAGGATTTCATGTTGTACTCATGTTATGAAATAATTAAATTTGTTTTTAAAACAGTTTGTTTTTTAGAGGCCTTAATCATTCATGGAGCTGTGTTAACTTTACTTTCCCTCCTCTGTCACGATTCCCAGTGTTATCTACTTACCTCTGCTTTCCTGCCATCTGACACTACTGCTGCTGACAGTGGTCTGTACAGTGCCCGGGATCCAGCACGGACCTGCTCACAAACACAAGACATTTTGTGATGTCTGATAAGATGAAAAGAGAAGAAGGAGCATAAGCACGTGTGATACCTCAGATGTGCAACTGTCTGTCTGTAATGATGTGCAATAATTTTATTTATGAATATACTGATATTTATCTATTGAACCTATCACTTAAATCTGTGTGCTCTTTATTCCGGTCAATGCTTGCAGTATTTTTGCTGTTGGTACCCCAATTTCCTCAAGCTATCCCCCCAAGGGATTAATACAGTATCAATTTATCTATCCATTTACCAGTGACATTTGTCTGCTGAGCTTAAAATCTGTACTGAATCCTATAATTCTTCTAAAGACAGGTTCAAAATAAGCACATTTGCAGTAAATATGGAAAATTAAAATCATCATTCAGGAGGAACAACACCAACACTGAACTTTTATAGTATTATTTTGTTTTTATTCTGCTTTAATGACTCCATGTTTTGATTCCTGCTAAACTGACTGTTCTGCAAATTTTAAATAAAACAAAAATACTTAATTGTGATGCATATTAGCTTTAACACGTGGAGAAATTGTTTCCTACAGGACAACAATGGACAGGTGGAGTTCTGTCCTATAAAGACCAGGACGTCCTTGCAGGTGTGAGCTGACTTTAGCAGAGGGTCACAGCTCAGTACCAGTGTTAGCAGCTAGCTTGTTAGGAAATCGTGTGTGCCATTAACACAGACTGGCAGCAGGGTTTCTGGAGACTGTGCACATATCAATATTAGCACCGTGGCACAGTGCTAGCAAAGATCAGCCACCATTCATCCATGTACACTCACCAGAGAGGGCGTGGAGACGAACTTAGCACAGGCATACATTACGAACAGACGTCCTGGTCAGGTCAACCAAAGGCAGCTGGCGTTTAGTCTGCAGGAAAGAAATATGAGAAACACAACGGTGGACAATTACAGTACAGTTTAGACACCACACTGTGTTGACAGTTTGCTAGTTTAGAAAGTACAGAATGTTCAAAGTTAACTGGACACACACGAAAAAAAGGTCAAGAGGAGCTGGAAAATCGACAACATGTCCACACGAGGTGGAGACGAGTAACACATAAAGAATAAGGAATAATACTACAACAACACGGAGTTACACAAAGGATTATATGTTAGACTTAAACGGAGTTTGTGACAGAGGAGGTTAGCTCTCACCGGTCTGGAGTAGAGGTCGAACACACGAGAGGCAGGCGCATGCGCAATGACACTTATAAAGGGTTGCTTTCCGGCTTCCTCAAACTGAAGCTGGATCCATGTCCGCAGACATCACAGCAGACAGTCACACAGTTGATACTGCGCTTCAGTCTGTAAACATGTACTTTTACTGGGTCCAACTCTGGGAATTTTATTTCTATTATTTAAAGCTAATCAGCAGCTTTAAATAATAGAAATAAAATTCCCAAATTTCCTTTAAATAATAAAATGTTAAGTTAATATTATGGATGGAGCCTCGATTTGTTTTTATATGAGTGAATATAGTGCAGCTAGAATACAATACAATGTTTATTTGGCATTTGTACAGGTACAAGGCAGTAAAAGTACAGATTTTTTTTTTTTTTTAGTCAGGTTTGTACGAGAGAAATGAAAAAATGAATTGAATATAAAAGCTAGAAAATAAATCAGAAAATACATTTTAAATAGAGTACAAAAGACATAAAACAAACACAATTTCAGAATAATTCACTTGACTAAAATTGCATGAATGTGTATGGATATGTGTGTACTCTGGGAATATAAAACAAACATGTATGTGGTCTAGGAAAAATATTAGTATTTTATTATACAGTTAGTTATTGTAGTGGTTATTGTGAAAAGGTTTCATAGTTAGAGCCAAAGCCTCCACAAAAAAGTAATTTAAAGTTTATTGTTGGTAATATTTAAACATTTTATTGATTTCTAAAATATAAATCAGGGCACATGCAAACAAAACAATGTATTTTAAGCAGGGGTGTAAACATTTGAGTCATAGTGTGTCTGAGGGTGTGCTGTGTGGTTGTCTAGTCTGTTAAGAAGAAGAAACTACCTAATAAAGCAAGCTTTATTTTGTCATTGTAGCATGCTGCCCACAGTACAAACACACACAACGAAATGGCATTTCCACCCAACAAACACAGGGCCCCCTCTAAACAATCCACACACACATAGGGGACCCATAACATGCACAGAGGGGGGATAGGGTGAGGGTACCGCCAATCCCAGCCCACCCTGGAGCAGTTGGGGGGGTTGGTGCCTTGCTCAAGGACACCTCAGCAGTGCCTAGGAGGTGGACTGTTCCCTCTACAGCCACCAGTCCCCGCTCCGTATTTTGTCCAGGCTGGGAATTGAACCAGCGACCCTCGAGTTCCCAACCCACTGCTGCCCCCCAAAAGTGAAACAAATAACAAAGTGTAATACCACAAGTAGCCACTAGATGCTGGCTCCAACTGACCTCAATTCAAAATGGTCATTGTAGATCCCAGAATATACTGTTTTTTCTGCAGGTCATTGTGATGTCATTAGATAAAGTCAACTCTTCTTCTCATTGGTCAACACTGTGGAGCATCGAGCTGCTAAAGACACGTATATGACTATATCACATTTTATTTGTTCAGTGAAATTCAATCCACTCAAAGTTAACACTAACATGTTGACACCTCTTTGTAAACCAACAGTGTGTTAACAGTTTGTGTGTTAAACTTCAGGAGAACGACGACACACTGCAGTGATCTCCTGGGCTGAGATCTTTGTTCTGAGTTGACTTCATCTGTGTGTTTGTGTTGGCAGCTGAAACACACTCCTGCAGTCGTACGGCTCTTTAACCACAGAGCTGCAAGTGAAGCAGCTGATTAACTGGATACAACTGATGTAATCTGCTGCCTGTGATGTTTGTCACTTCATCTGGTGACAGTCTGAAAGTCAGAGGAAGAGATTTGGTTTTATCTGGTTACTCTGCTGGAAAACAAGAGGGAGGAGAAATAAATAAGATCCATTTGTTGTGTCAGCGCTGTAGTGAATCTGGTGTTTTGCTGACCTGGATCCAGATCCAGAAACAGACCACCTGATCCCAAGCTCACAGTTATGATTGTATCTGTGTGAGGATTGGAGATTTCATCCTTTCTGATATTTAAACTGAACATGTGTTTTGTCTCTCTGTAATTTGGGTGAACAGTCTTCTTTAACGTACAATATTCTGGTCTAATTCCCATTACTCGTGCTCCTGTTTCCCCTGTATCACCCTGTCATGTCAGGAATGAGAGCTCTCTAAATGAACAACCAAAGCTGCACTGCTCTAACAGCCTGTGACACAGTCATTTATTACTCTGTCTGTCATCCCACTGCCTGCGACTTGACTCTTATTTTCATTAACCAGCAGCCAGGTGTTGTGATCCTGGGAGAGGTCCACCTGCCGAGACTGCGGATCACCGTTTGCATCCTCGTCCTCTCCGCTCGTATCCGGCGCCGCTCTCCACGGTCAGATTGTGCAGATGTATATTGGCGGTAAAATCGGGGTCTCGGAGGCAAAATCCCTGTCTGCTCCGTCTGGCTTTGGCCTCGCTCCCCTGTAACAGCCTGGCTTTGATTTTCCCTCCCAGTCCTATGACTGCCCTTGCTTCCCTGTTACACTTCTATCTGCTGTGTAATTGGAGCGGTGCCCAGACACCTGAGACTCCCTTTAACCTCCAAAAAAAAAAAAAGAAAGAGGGAAAGAGGAGGACGAGACTCTTTCTGTGCTTGAAAAGTAGCACACACAATCCCACAGAGTATTTTTATACATGACATACTGTATACTGCAGTTTTTTGTTCTAAAATACACAAATATACAAATCAACCCTGTTGCTCCAAAATGATGCTGACATGTCATTTTAGTGTAGTGGTCACTCTAAGAATTTAATTATTTACATGTTGACAAAATATAAATATGAATGAAGGTATCAGCCATGAAATCACACGGCTCCAAGTTCTGCTTTTTATATAAAGAATACACAACAACAGTAACACAATAATGACTCGCAGACATTTTTAAGAAGTGAATAAACAGCTGAAATAGCTCAGTTCAAGCACCTGGTTAGTTCAGAGTCCAAATTCGCAGACTTAAATATTGAAAATAACAGCGTGCTTTATCAAACAGCTAAAATAATCAGCTAAATACGGAAGCCCTGAAAGGACATGGTTAACTATATTTTTATTTTCTCAATTTTCCCGTGATAACAAGATACTTTCAGTGGTTTTCTCAAGATCTTCAGTGATTTTTCTTGTTATCTTGAGAAAACAAACTTAAAGTTTGTTTATTTGTAAAGATTGTATAATAAATTATCTTGTTATCTCGAGAAAGCGACCTTCGTTTTCTCGTGAAAACAAGATAATTTTCTGGCGACTGCACCACAGTAACGTCAAATGATCATAACTCCAAACCATGATGAGCAAAAGCACAAACAAACACATGTAAAGCTCACTCCCCTCAGTCTGTGTCCAGCAGCAGTGTGGGACGTCATGGTCCGGCTAAAGACAGTAATCAGACTTTTGTTTTGATTCCCAGATCGCCAGAAAAATATCTCGAGAAAATGAGATAATTTATCCTACAATCTTGGGGAAAAAACAAAGTTTGTTTTCACGAGATAACAAGAAAAATGACTCGAGATCTCAGGAAAACCACTGAAATTATTTTGTTATCCCGGGAAAACTGATCAAGTAAAAATATAGTTAACCACGTCCTTTTAGGGTTCCCGTAACACAATAATGATTCATGTATATTTTTAAAAAGTGGATAAACAGCTGAAACAGCTCAATTCAAGCACATAGCTCAGAGTCTAAACTCATACTTTATTATTATTATTATTAGTTAAATATTGAATATAACAGCGTGTATCATCAAACAGCTAAAATAATCAGCTAAAGGTTTGAATTGTTTGCTAGAAGTGTAGATAAGCAGTAAAATCCCTGGATGTAACGTATTTGTGTGTATTAGTTTCCCACTTCCTGTGTCGATACCACTTTAGTGAAATGATGGACTGATGAACAGATGTACGGATGGTTTTCAGCTGTGACTCGCTCCTTGTTTAGCCTCATTGAACCGTGTGTGTGAGAGTCAGCACAGTATTAAATCATCTCAGTTTACAGACTGTCAGAGTCACTGTGCCACACACCTCCAGTCCTGCTGCACTGATTGGACTGAGCTTTGGTTGATGGGTGTAGCCCGGGTACTTCTTCAAACCTCAGTGTTCAGCTGATGTGTTCAATATGGACGAGAACCGCACATCGTGGTGTTACAGTGTCTTCTGTATAACATCTGCACTGTTTCCTGTCCCGGGGATGATTGTGTGCAGAGGTGTAGCTGCTGAGTCGCCTCAAAGGAACAATATAGGTAAGATTTCCAAAGCCAATAAACTCATCAAATGGCTGCTGATTTCCTGTGCTGTCCCCGCCCCCCTCGCCAGCCTGCAGCTGTGAATACGGCGTGTTTAGGATTGATTAATGGTTTGTGCTCAACTGGAGCTCCAAGAGCCGGAGCTGGGGCAAAAAGGAGTAATGACTCCTCACAAGCTGGCTCGGAGGAAGACGGCGGCGAGCGTCTCCATTAGCCGGGGAGGTAACGAGTCGGTGATGCACCGTGGACGTTATTGTCAGCAGTAAATCACATTAAGGAGGAAGAGTTTCTAGCTGAGGTTTATTAGGAAGAGCAGTGCTGACATTCAGTGACAGCATGTTACACCCTGTACACTCCTGTTGACATTTATGAAGCCAAGACACACACACACACACACACACACACACAGGAATGCACCTTCCAAGAATGACTGTCCATTTCACAGAATGAGATGCATCAGAAGTGTGAGTCATCCCAGACGGAGCAGGAGGACATCATCATGGAGGAGATAACGAGGGTCTGGAGGAGGCGGCGGTCAGAGGACGACCTCAGAGGCTGTGGTCAACCAGCGTGATGTAGAGCTGAGGGGGCTGAAGGTGGACTGGACGTGATGAGCCGTGGCCACATCAATGAGCTCTGAAACAGTGGCCTCTGTATATGTGTGTGTGTGTGTGTGTGTTGGTGTCCACAAACTAGGTAACTGAGGCAGCAGGTCAAAGGACAAAGTGAAGCTCCTCAGAAACAGGAGACGACATCATGTGATGTTGAGTGTGATGTTGAGTGTGATGTTGAGTGTGATGTTGAGTGTGATGTTGAGTGTGATGTTGAGTGTGATGTTGAGTGTGATGTTGAGTGTGATGTTGAGTGTGATGTTGAGTGTGATGTTCAGTGTGATGTTGAGTGTGATGTTCAGTGTGATGTTCAGTGTGATGTTGAGTGTGATGTTGAGTGTGATGTTGAGTGTGATGTTCAGTGTGATGTTCAGTGTGATGTTCAGTGTGATGTTGAGTGTGATGTTCAGTGTGATGTTCAGTGTGATGTTGAGTGTGATGTTGAGTGTGATGTTCAGTGTGATGTTCAGTGTGATGTTGAGTGTGATGTTCAGTGTGATGTTCAGTGTGATGTTCAGTGTGATGTGTGTGGACCGAACCATTCCCAGAACTGAATGAATTTCTACTAAAACACAAGAATAACTCTCATCAAACAAAAAGCAGCTGAGGCAAAACATACATCTGTGACACATCAGTGACTTTTTTCTCTAATTGAATTTTTAATACTTGAAAATGTCATAAAATCAAACTGTGTCCAGAATCAGAGGAATGATGCTGCTGGTGTCAGAACATAGACTGAATATAGAAATGGACAAAACAAGTGGGGATAAAAAATGAAGCCAATGCAAAAGTGTAAATAAGTGCAATGCTCCTGACGGCCACTAGATGCTGTTGGTCATTTTCAATCCTGAAATATTCAGTCAATACATTTTTCCCACAAGTCATTCTGATGTCATTAGTTAAAGTTGACTCTTCTCAGTGATCTGGTCCATCTGAAAATCATTTAGGGGTGTGGTTAGTTTGACAGGTCTGCTTTTCAATTAGCTGAGCCTCAAACACATTGGACAGTGACTTTGGGTTGAAGCGACACACTCCCCTCCTCGCTCCTCCCTTCACATCATGACTCAATCTGTCTCTGCTGTGAATCCAAGAAGTGTGAAAAGCTGCTCTGCTCAACACACTGTTGCATGAAAAGTAAAAGCAGTCGATAAGATCGACTTTTTTTTTTTGGACAAACAAACATTGGATCGTCTTTGCTACACTGCCCACAGACAAACATCACACACTGTAATCCAACAGCAGCTTTTTCAATATAGACTCAATAAAAATATGATCAGATGTAATCATTTCTCTGTACGGACATAAGTGTTGCCTCCTTAACAGAAATAACCTATGAGACAAATCATCATGTGGTGTAAAAAAAATAAAGTTGCTTTTAATAACAAACCCACAGACAATTATCCCCAAACTCTGCACTTCTCTGTAGATCTATGGAGATTTTGTACCGACTTTCAGCTCTTTGTTTTGACTTCCTGACCCCCGTCTTTACAGTGTTGGTTCACTCTACTGGCTCTGACCCAAAGACTTTATATAGAAATAGACCAAGCAAGTGGTCCTCAAACATGAGGCAAGTGTAGAAGTGTAAAAAAAAAAAGTGAAATATTCCCAACAGCCACTAGCTCCAAAAAACTTTGACTTCAGTTGTCTTCAATTCAAAAATATTCAGTCAATACATTTTCTCCACAGGTCATTGTGATGTCATTAGATAAAGTCAACTCTTCCTCTCAGTGATCTGATCCATCTGAAAATCATTTATCTTTAAGGAGATATTGGACTGAGAGAAGAGGAGGAGTTAGAGGTGTCTATATACACATGTACATATAAAAATAACGTGCAGAAAGAGTCCAGGGAGTCAGACTTTGAGTGTGACTGAGGGAGGAGGGACTTCCTGTGGTGCTCTGTGGAGCATCATGGTGGGCGGAGCCTGCCACTGATAGAACTCCTCTGTTTGGCCAGATAGTGGATGTGAGACACTGTCCAAGGTGCTAGTCCACCAGCATCTTTGTGGCAGACACTGTCTCCACAGTGTCCAGCTCCACTCCCACACCTTCACTGGGCTTATGACTGTTGGCGTCAACAGTCATAATCCATGGGAACAGATTGGGATGCTGCGTCCATCTTGGTAGGAGGTTGAATAAATGAACAATCACGGTCTCACACGTGGGGCTTTGTGAGGCTGGACTAAAGCTTTGAGATAATTCCACATGTTTTGTTCTGGAGTCAAGCTCTGTGTCCAGGCTGCAGATGATTATCTGACAGGCACTGAAGAGGAGGTGAACGTCGGGTCAGATCAACACAAAACTACAACAATCCAATAAAACCATCACAGAGACAGATTTTTAACACCAGCCGTGTGAAGGAAGCCGCTCCACATGCACACCCGCTTCTTTATTGACGCCTGTACGTTAAACTGAGTGTGTGTGTGTGTGTGTGTGTGTGTGTGTGTGTGTGTGTGTAGTTTACATGTGTGGTCGCTGCTGGTGGCGAGGGAGTAATTATGTAAATGAGTGTGTTTGAGGGAAGAGTCGGCTGCCAGCATCTGTCACAGTCTGTCTGTTAGTTCCAGCTCGAAATCATTCAGCACAGACATGAATCAACAAAGACACACTGAGGAGGAAGAGGAGGAAGAGGAGGAGGCAGAGTGAGGGAAGTGAGTGAGTCACCTGCCTCTGCGGGGCTCATATTTCACTGTGTGTAAGGCTTTTTTTAATCAAACAAAAACAACACAACACACTTCTTCATATTTCTATATAAATCTGTTCCACACATCACAGATCGGTGAGTAATGAATGTAAAATCCAATCAGCTAAATGAACCCAAAGGTATTTTACAGCCACTTAAAATGTGCGTCTTTATTCAAATGAGCCTGTTAGATAATTGGGGAAAAATGTGTGGAGACCACTGTGACGCTCCGGACTATAAAGCATCATCATTACTTCTCTCCATTATGTGAATCATCGCTGCCTCCGTTATGACGTGGGTCAGAATTATCAGCTGTAGTAAAAGTAGTCTGTAAAATTTAATTAACCCTCAATAAAATAAGCTGTTCTCATTATGTAATCATTTCTGTTGTTTCTTTATTGTCCTGTGGCAGCGCTGGACAGACTGAACAGCAGCAGTATTAATAACACGCAGGTCAAAAGATGGATGTAGCCTCAGTGAAATCACCCACTGGTTCGTGGTAGAGAATTTAAAAGCCTCAAGTTTGATATTTAGCTGTTTCTTTACTTTTCTTTTTTTCGTTGAAGGCAGAACTGACCATATTTGGATAACAGGGCGGAGCTGGGGACCACATGTAGCCACTCCCCTAAATATCCCCCACATTTAGGACAAGGCCGGAGGATGAGAGGGAAACAAAACCAGCCAAATCCCTCTCTGATAATGGAGGCAGTGTTGCTGTTTCACCAGCAGAGGGCAGCAGTGTTCAGTCTGTAGCATCAGTACAGCTGGATTACAGCTTGGTGGAGGTTTGTACACTCTGACAACTTTGTTTTAATTTGTATAATACAGCACAAACTGTTTATAAAAATGGACGAAGCAAGTGTGATGTCACCCGTTGGTTTGATGACTCATGTTTTGAAGTCGGGAGTTTAGTTTTTTTGAACGTGGCCATGTTGGTTGTTGGAGGAGGAAGTGATCATATTTGGATATGAAGGAAGGAGTGGTGACTAGGGATGGGTATCGTTAAGATTTTTATGAATCCAATTCTCATTTCAGTTCTGCTTATCGATTCCAGTTCCTAATGATTCCTTATTTTGATTCCAAAAACAAAACAACAGGAAGCCACATTTATATTTAACATATTCATTTCCCAGACGTGTTGCATTTTCCACGTTGGTCGCTCTCTCTACTAAAATGAATCCTTTTTTTTTTTTTTTTTTTTTTTTTTTCGCATTACCCCTTTT
>OOFC01002487.1:9781-31832 GCA_900323345.1 Pseudochromis fuscus | reverse complement strand
GTTTCTCATGTATCGGCGGCACCAAGCTTGTTGGCTTTTACAAGCTAGCAAGCTCCGTGCCACCGATACATTTAGTGTCGTCACATCAGACCCGGTCAGAGCGGACCACATGAAACTGTTCGAATAAATTCAATAGCGGCTTATAGACAGGTGCGCTCAATAGTCCGGAAAATACGGTATTTATTTAATGTTACCTGTTTGTTTGGTCTGAGAGTAATTTAATTTCAATACTTGGTATGTCCTGTACATATTGTGGTATTAACTTTAAATCTGACTTTGGACCTTTTAGACTTTAGATATGCCGACTATTTTCTTTTGTATACAATGTAAAAATACTAATAATGCAAAAAAAGCTTAATATAATATACAATAGCAGGTTTTATTTGCTTCAAACATATTTAAACTATTGTATGCAGTCTGCTGCTCGACCCACAGGCTCAGTCATGCTTCCTTGGAAATAATCGGTCACACCTGCTGACCGGCGGCTCCAAAGAACAAAACTAAAAGAGAAAAAGATGGCTCATAAGTTTGTAGTGTGGAGCGAATAATTAGAAGGGGAAGTGAGGTAACTCGTTGAAAATATACAGCCATGAGCACACCATCAATCTTTCACCTTCCAAACTATCCTGACTGTTGTTTCTGATGCTCCTCCCGACTTTAAGAATATAAATCAGTTTTTCTTCATTATTGTCTCATTTTCCAAGTTAAGTGTCCTTGCGACTATATCATTTTCCCATTAAGCAGAAAGTGAGTGAAAACTTTTTAAAAGACTTTTGTACCAGAGCTGAATCAGCTTGTATAAAGTGCGACTATTAATTAGTTGAAATGTATTTTTGTGAAACTGGCATGTGCTCTGAACACCACTGTAGCTTCATTAAAAAGGAAAGCTTGTAAAATTAAACCTCAGTGCTTTCATTCTTAAATATTTGAAGATGTTTGTCTCATATCCAACAGTTCAATACTGTCTGAGAGTATTTTCTACATTTAAATGTTGTTTTTCTACTTCCTAAAAGGTTTTCATGTTTCAGTTTGACTTACCGTCACTCACCACAGAAAAGACCTGTCACCAGTCCTTGACATACCTCAATCACTTAAAAGCCGGACTGAGCCAGCAGTCATTACGGAGCTTGAGGATATTTCTAAAGTTTTATAAATCGGTCTCAAGTCAGTGATTGCTTCTAAAGCCCGACATGCAGCCTTTTACAGAATCTGTTCATAGTTTCAATTCCAACTGTATCTTTAGTGCAACCACAGGGATTGTCCTGTTAAATTAACTTGACGGCCCCACCCAATATATTCCCAGCAGCTGGAGCTGAGAGGAGAAATGGGATTATCGAAGGTGTCAAAGGGAGCAAGATATATAATATATATAAAAAGTAGAAAGAGCAAAGGGAAAACAGAATGAAAGGAGAGGGCTGATGTCCCAGTGTGAACCCATGTGATGCTGTTTGTATATTTGGCTTTGGAGCAAGTGGTGCCGACACCTTGAAATCTTGCTTCTTATTGCCTCACTCTCCGTTACGAGCACACACACATCCCCCTGTCTCCTCCAAACACCTGCCAGACAAGGTGTTAAGTATCTGATCTGCCACACAGGATATAGTGGATGGAGGCTGTTTTTCTAAGAATCCCTTATGTGATCTTATTATCAGTGTGGCACTTCAGATTGTTTGTATTGTCAGTTATGATTTGATGCAAAAACAAGACACCCACTATGGACGCCTTAAAAAAAAACGATGCGAGGGAAGAGTGCGACGAGATTATGGCTGAGAGGACACCTCGTCTCTCTCTGTCAGGTGTGTTCATTCAAAAACCCACACTAAAGGTTTCCTGTGGGAGTTCAGGTCAGCAGGAAGAGGAAGGAGCAGAGGCAGAGAATAAGGAAGAACTCACCTCTTTGGGCAGCAGGGAGATGAAGTCTCGCTGAAACTGCGGCTCGATCACCTGCATCATATGCTTGACTTGTGTGGGCTCACAGCTGTCAATCAGCTCGTCCAGCGCCAGCAGCTTCTCGGGGCCAGTCCAGCTCTGGAATACACACAACCCAGAGGAAATGGTCTCAGATGATTCAAGTGCTCTAGTTTGATGATGGCAGCACGAAACGTGACTGCTTGGGTCAACAGACAAAATGAATGAAACCAGAACATACTGAAGCTGATGCAGTTGCCAGTCATGTACAACACTTGTAGACGAGCTAAGTATGAAGTTATTTTAGATAAATGAAGTTTACTGCTCACTGCTGAGCTCCATCAGTCTCGCATTATGCTGAGAAACAAATGTGTGTCCATTTTAAAGCCATGTATAAGAATGCAATGCTGGTGTACAAAGTATCCAGTAGGATTTAACCACTTTGCACCAATACTACAAGCTTCCGTGTGGCGTTCTCTTACAACAGACAAAGTTATATCTTCTTTCCTAGAGGTCTGACAAATGTGCTAAATACATTTAGTTTCAGGTGCAAAGCTTTTCTTTTTTAAATATATGTGCTTGTAAAAGCAAAACTGTGACCCAATTGTAAAAACACTGCTCTGCAGCAGCAGTACCAGTCCAAAGGGGATGTTATGGATTAGCTAAAGAAACTGAAATATTATGTTAAAATGGTCCTATAGTAACTCAGCGTTGTGTTCAAATGATTTGTGTGTTTCTCATGTGGGACCAGTAGGACATTACAGGTACTGGTGATTTGTACAGTACCACACCCTCCTTGTATTCTAGCTGTACCTCCTTTCTACAAACTCTGAAATGGTAAAACATGAAGTAACCATGCAATCACAGGTGGCAGCGCTCTAGTTGAACATTGCCATTAAAATATTCACTATACATCCACATCTGGATCACCACACCCAACACAGCTGTAACTGAGGAGTGAATTGAAAACACATTACAGGATGACTGTCCCAGTTCGCTGCCATCAAACTAGATACCCAAGTGCTCTTGTGCAACCTTTTTCCCCTGCTCCAAGACTTTGATTAGAGCCCCTTGGAAACATCCAGCCTTCTGCAACACGTTAATGTTCCCTACGTGCCTTCCACGGCAGCACAGATTTGCTTGAGGCACCTGCATATTTCCAGGCGCTAACACACGAGTGGAAAATTTCAACATCAGGAACCAGACTCCATCACAACCATTATTAGAACTCTGCGGGCTTATTTCTCCTGCTCGAACATTCAGTTGTTTAACAGTTGCTGCTGAATAGCCCTGTATGTTGGACCCAGCATCCGCAGTTGTTTTCCCTCCGCGGAGCGCTGAAATCTAACAATGATTACAGGCTGCGAGGTGGGGTGGAAAATCTGGCACACGCAAACCACCTGTAATTTGGCAGCTAAAAGCTTTAGCTAGAGGTGCTGGTTGTGAAGGTAATCAGGGGGTTCAGAGACCTCCTCCCTAACAGAGAGGGGTCGTACAACAGCTACTTATGTGTTAGATCAATTTTCTGTCATTGATTATTTTTGTTCAAACATGAATCTGGAACAACACAAAGACGACAATTCCCAACCAAAGACGAGAACTTATTGAAAAACCCACTAGTTTGCTACATAGGGTCCTCCAAAACAGAGTTAGCAGTGCAGTGAAATTTTCATATATTTTTCTGGAAATATGTGTAACTTTTGAATTTATTAACTAATTAATTAATTCATTCATCCATTTATCAGCTACTGGTATATAAAAAGTGTGAAATAAAAGATACAGTCATTCTGTCTCATCATGCTATTTTGATCTCAACCTCATTCTACTGTTAAGACACCACCTGTGGAGGACATTGTATACTGCACATGGCAATATTTCATGTTTAATAATGAGGATTTTGGGGTTTTTTTTGTTTTTGTTTTTTTTATTTTTTCCCCAGTTTGGTACAGGTTTAGTACAACTTAAAAAAAAAAGTTTAAGAATTTTTACAAAGGCTGTAAATATTGCAGAGTATTGCACAAGATCTCTGTTATTTTCTCCAGAAAAAAAAACCAATGATTAACTCTGTTTGTGTTTTGGTGGTGGTGGTGTGGTGGTGGTTTTGGTGGTGGTGGTAGTGGTGTGGTTAGTGTTAACATTTGCCATCACGGCACTAAACACTTGAACATGCAGAGAATTCAGACTGGCTTACTGCACATGTTATACTACGATGTGTAACTAATCATTATGAGGGGCTGCTGACAAAATACTTCAGCTCAAGACCTTCACTCTTGAACTGAAGTACGTGCTGAAAAACTCCACTTAATTTCATAAAGACTCAATTCTTTACCACCTCAGAAAGGCCACTACCCAAACACAGATTACGATAAGTAGGATTAGTATGAGCTACAAATATACTAAAGAGGCGCTTACTTTATCTATTACACCAGTCATAATGCTGCTTAGATAAAGCTCAGCAGGAAATATGTTATTTCTATTTATTTAACAAAGTCATGACAATTGCCAATTACAGCATTGAGTCCATTGTTTTTACACTTGTGCTTTTGTACAAATTAAACACAAGGTTAATTAGTGAGCGTGTCGGTGGATGAATTTTGTTACATTATTATGTATTCTGGTACAAAAACCCCAAAATTTCTCTCTTGCTGTCATTTGCCGTTTTGTAGTTGTGTTTCTCTCCCTAACAGACGTTACATGCAGGCTAGGACTGGACTGGGGAATGTGCAGAATGTAGTTTGAGGTTTAGCCGCCTGTAGACTGTGCTGTAAGATTTAAGACGGCAGACTGTGTCAGGTCAGGCCTGAGGACTAATATGCGCAAAATAAACACTTGGGGTGTCACAGGTTCAGCCAGCTATTCAAAGATAATAAGTTTAAGCTCCCTTAGGTAATGAAATCCATGGCAACCCATTATATGAAAAATCAGAGAGACCCCATCAAGGCTAATATGTTTAAATGACATCTTATTTCCTGGAGGTCTGAAGTCATTAGCGCTTAAGTCTAACATGGAAGAAAGGGCTCTATTACTTTGCATCTGAACAGACAATGATAATACGGGACAATTAATATAAATACAGAGTAAACTGTAATATTATCTCATGTCTGTATCACTCTATGGTCTCCAGAGTTCCTGACTGTAATCACTGAAGTAGCTGAAAATAAAGATCTAATTATTAAACGTTTATCACAGACGATCATACAGCAGGAACTTCTCTATTTCTGAGGATCACAGAGGACAACCTCTGACACGGACAATAAGTCGACGGTGGACCTGTGTGATCCTATAACTCTGCTTCTTAGTCTGAACAGGTACGGCTAATCCCAATTCCACGCTACAGTGCCTATGGTAATGTGGTGGGCCACAACAACAAGGCGGCAATTATCTCTGAGACTAAGTGAACATTGATTGGGCACAACATCTGCTTTTTGATGAGCTTTCGCTTGAGGGTTCAGCACTGGCCCAAAGGAAAAACTGCAAAGGAGGAATAAAACTCAACAATATGCTCACCTGAAATGTTCGGAGCCATTCTTGGAGACCCGAGGGTGGCTGGATTGAGGTGATACGTCGTCTCTGCTGCCCCTGACCATTGGCTGTTCTGATGTGGCGAAATGTGGTGGGTGTGGCTGGACAAGGGACAATCCCTGTCGGGCTGCAATTTGTAGGGGAAAAAGAAAGCAGAGACTTTTAGAGGCGAATGGCCTTCAGCAGGCAGCAGAGGGGGAATGTGAAAGTACTGCTTTCAACAAGTATTAAAACAAAAAAACATGTTAACATTACAGACTCATTTCAGGAAACACTATAAATGACAAGAACAATAAGCACATTATGGGGACATTTAGGGGTTAGTATGCTTTGCGGCACCTTTTGTAAATATTCCTACTACCAATTACTTTGGCAGAAATAACAAAAGAATACATGAAGTTAAATATTTAAAGCTGCACATTAAACTAAAAGCTTTTTAATTTAACTATCGAGCCTCAGTTTCGATATTGCTGGCAAAGTGAAACTTTTTACTTTGAGTCACTTTCCCATTAATAACTCCATTATTTATGATGTAAAGGCTTAGACCAAATTAACAGATGTTGTTTTAATTAAGAGTAAAATCCCATGTGTTTACACAACTTAGAAGAAATATGTTGTATTTGGACCAACCAGAAACTTTTATGTTCTTACTTAATGGAGAAAGTTGTAGAGTAATAGCACAAAGAAATATAAACCTGAAAGCTTGTATGTTTACTGGTTTCAGAGGGAAGTATGAATCATATGCAGTACTGCATGTAAAACAATCTGCAAGTATTTCATTAAAACTATTGCTTGTTTTGAGTCCACCTCATTTATATCAATGAGTGCAGGCGAAATAACAACACCACCTCTCAGTATAATACAGTTCAACAGCACCACAAACTACAGGCTCCGAAATGCTTATTACATCAGATCAACACCTCTTTAAAACGGCCTCAACAAAAACAATATCAATAAAACCTTCAAAGGTCAGATTTATTGCATTTGTTTTAGTTGGGTATACCTAATAAAATGACTGGTGAGTGTGTATATCTGACTCTGGGACTTCAAAGTGTGCACTGGCCCACAGATTTCTGTTCAGGCCTGGACTCTCCCTGTTGTGCCTGGGTGTGAAAAAGCAGTGGAGGACTTCAAAGAGCACCAGTGTACCCTTGTAATGTGAGGGCAGCAGGAGAAGCCATCCAGTGGGCACCCTGAATGCTTCAGATTCTGCTTGCTGACAGCAAAATGGGAAGCTGGGGGTCGATTTCATTATTGATTCATTTTTAATGGGAGAGGAAGCTGAGACCGAGCCAGTTACATAGCAACATTTACAGTTAAGTGGCTGTGTTCGGTTTGAATTTTAATGTAGCTACATGTGAACACGTGCATTAAATATTCAGGAAAAGAGAAACATCTGGGACTGCTGACTGGCTGCTGCTGCACACAGAATGGATCATGAAGCATCCTTCTGTTTAAGACACATACAGCATCTTTGTTCACACCTCTTGACATTGTTCATTCCTTTTCATGTTGGGTTCAATTATTATGTGAGTAGCATGGAAATAATAAGGGTAGGACTCTTTGTAATTTAAAAAAAAAATCCTTTTGAACCCATGGTGGGAAGCAAAGGCTGCAGCACAAGGAGAACTGGTAGAAGGTGCGTCTTTGTTGGACGGCTGGGATGCCTCGTGGGTGAAATGTAGGCTTCTCTTACCTCGGATACTCTGGGCCTTTGCAGGGCTTTTTTCCTGAAGGGAAAGATCGGACCTCGGGGCCATGGTCCAACTTTCTCTTCATCTGACAAAGAAACAAAACAAAAACATCAGAAACCATCACAACACAACACTGGCAGAGGATTTAAAAACACACTAGTTTTCGCATAATCTATCAGTTTTTTTCCTGATAACTATTTTAGTAACAGAGTCCACATCTCTTTACTTCTCAGTGAAAAAATAACTCTTGGAAAGTAAATTTAAGAAAGGACATGGGTCAGGGAGGTTTTTAAACAGTGGTAGAAGCAGAAAATTGCTTTTCCAAGTTACAGACTTTGTTAACATTATGTCTGAAACTCAGCAAATTAAAATACAGACACCACAGTCTTGCAACAGCTTTATGCAAATAGGAAATTAAATTTTAATGCACAGGCAAGAGATTCGATTCATTAACATGCTCCATAACAAAGCACAAAGATATGACCTATCTGTAGATGGAGCAGCTCAACATGATGAGATAGTGGGATACAAAGCAGGTGTTTGTTCTACAATGCTGTGCTTTCATTTTGCGTGCCAAACTGAGGGCACATGACGAATGAACAGCGATCCCCGGGCAACCGCACACCAAATAATATCAAGAGGCAAACACATTCACACCCAAAGTCCAAAGTTTCCAGTGTGTACGTGCACACAACGTAACCACAAAGTGCAACGACTTTTACAGGGAGTGTGCAGGGCGCATTCTTTGACACTGATGTTTGATTCATCCTGATACTCCAGAAAGAAAAACAAAGTGAGTCAGTTATTTATTATTCTCTATCACCTGCATGCGCGCGCACACACACACACACACACACACACACACAACCAAATCCCGTTACCACCTACCCCACTGCGCAAACAAAGGAGCCTGTGTAAAGGCCTGGGCAAGCCAATTTTCTTCATCCCATGCCTGCCACTCTCCCTGGCAAGGCTTCTCAACACACATGCAAGTGATCACCATCTCATCGCAAGTCCCTCATGAATAAACAAGCTAGCAGAATAAGTGAACACTGATTTAGGTTTTTTTTTAGTGTGTGGCCAAAATGAGATATACAATGTGAGAGTTTGGCCTTGGTCTTTGGTTATTTTAAAAGAATTATGTTTAAGTGGAAAAACACAGATCCAACAAAAAGACAAATCAAGTCCTGTTTTTTTTTTTTATCTTTATGACAAATTACCTACAATGTAAGAACACCAGCAAATGTATATTGTGGGAATCAAAACACATGTAATTAGAAACATGAATTGGATATATTGTGTGGTATTATTTATTGTGTGATTAGTAAAAAAAAGTTAAACGAAGCCTGAGGTAATGTTATCAGAGTTCATGCTTTGCTTGATGCGCTGCCTAAAAGATGAAAAAAATATTACATTTTTCATTTCAGATGATGATTAAAAGCAGCAAATAACAAGAAGTAATTGGAAGGGAATGCATGTTGTTGTTTTTTTTGTTTCTAATCAATAAGTTAGCAACATAACACATACACTGACTAATCTTTGCAACTCTGACATGAAGGATTTATTCCTCCATTGTGGGACGTGGCGTGTCTTTGTAAGATTACAGTTCTCGTGGCACAGCAATTAAGGGTCAAAACTATTTAGCAACAGTTTGTTTGCAGTGACTGTCCAGCCCGAGGAAACAACCTGCGCTGGAAAGATTTGTTCCTTCTGCCATTGTATAATCTGATAATGGTTTGTGGAAACCAAAAATTTAAATTTAACTTCTTTCCCTCCTTTGAGGCAAACAACTCTGTCTTTATGCATTGTTTTGGTTTGCTATTGTAGCATTGTATCCCACTCAATGAAACAACACTGGACATTTGACTCCATACTGTCTGGCTCTGCAGTGGCATGATTGCACGTCTCTCCTTGAGATGAGTGTTTTTTTGTTTATCACTATAATTTAGTCAGTGTGTGTATGTGTGTGTTTGTTCGCTCTGTGTTTTTAGCCTCAGGGGCACACGTGAACCTTGAGAACAGTGAGTGATGAACCGAGAGGAAGAGAGTGGGAAAACTGTTTTGTCCATCACCCCTTAAAAAAGCAGAATTAATGAACAGGATATCAGCAATTGCATCCTTGAATTAGTAATCGATACAGGATTCCTACCTCAGTATTTAATGAGGATTACAGATTCACTGCACCGAAACAACTGACCGACAACTGAAGCATGAGCTTATACAAGCATGTGTGCATGATTAGCACACCAGCATGCAGTGCAGGTTGGGTTCCCCCTGGACATTTCACTGTGATCGGACCAATGATTTGTGATCTTCTCAGCTCATGTGTGAAGCTGCTGACAGGTTCAAAGGGAGCGCCATGAAAACCAACAGTAACTCATCAGGGGAATATATAAGAAAAAAGGCACCTGGAAATTTGACAAAAAAAAAAACAAAAAACACTGTAAATGTTGTAAAAGCTGAGCAGGTATGTAGTTTATGTTTGACCCGTCTACTTGCAAAGCTGGTTTGAATGCTAAATAACATTAAAGGGGGGTTTATGAGATATTCACGGTTGTTAAGATCTGGCTCTTCAACCCAACTGCCTTGTTCTTAAAGCGGTGATCTCACTGCAATGGCAGTTCAGTAGCCAAGGAGAGCCTGGGTGTGTGTATGCATGCAGTGGGTGTGTGTGCGCGTATGTTTTGTGTGTGTGTTTCCGAGTGTGAGAGAAAGAGGGGGGGGGGTTGGCTGGCTGGCTGGCTTTGAGTGTGTGTGATGTGTGTATGTGTGTGTACTTGTAAGAAACCCTCAAACTAAATGCCGACATTTAAAATAAAAAACCAGCGTGAAACCAGCCTCTTCTTATGTTTCAGCCTGGGAAAAGGTAACCAGAGAAGGCAGTGTTTGTAAATCACTACCAATCAGTCGTCCCTCCTTCCCCCGGCTTCCCCCTTCCCTATCTGGCCAAAAGCACGACAGATGGATACACAGAGAGTTAATGATATTTTAAAGATAGCAATCACTCTTACATAATGTGTTGATTCATTTCAATGGAGGCTACATCCCGCAGCATCACTCACTCGAAAAACCTTTTCTCATTTTTCAAACAGTGTTTCAAGCAGTCATGAGAGAGTTTCCTCCACGTCAATCAGCATTGTTAGAGACGCAGAAACACTCGCAATCTCACAACTGGCCATTTTGAAAAGAAGTGGCGAGTTGTCGAGATGACTAAAGACCCCAACTGCAATCAAACTCGATGGGTGGGTTTGGATTTGTTTGGGCTGCTTCAGGTTCTGCCACTATGTTAGAAAGATCCACAAAATGGATGGAGAAGATAAATGAATAAACATTTTGATCTAAAAACTGCTTCCCATTGACGGAGAATGACACTCTCACCTAATTATTATGATAACTGAGTAAAATCTCCAACCACCAGGAATATAGAGTCAAATCCTGAATTATACATGATTAACAAATGTGTTTACGTTACACTCTGAATTATAGATTCTCTTTCATATTTTTTGTTTGTACTCTGCCATTTCCAGTCAACGGAGCATCGTTTTATGGCTGCCATCCAGCATAATACACCCAACATCCTTGAGGATATTCTACCTCACGCAGTCTGACACAGTGACCCATTATCTGTGGTCGGAGCCTGAGGCGAGTGCACAATGTCAGGGAATTGGCTACTCCAACAGGCAAAGGCAGACTGATCACATGCATGCATCTCAAACAGTCACTTTGGTCAGTGCGAGATAACCACTGCTGCATAATGTAGAAATGGTAATAACCCTGCAAACTGGGGAGGATTGCAGAGAGGGGCAAACTGGCTGTTTATGTGCTGGAAACAGTTACAGTGTGCATGTACTATAACACAGATGGAGGTGATAATCAGATATGAATATCTTACAGTGCATAGCTAAAGGCATGTGCTGGGATATGTTATAAAAGGGAGGACCACAGTTAATGTACAGGTGCAGGGCGCATCCAGCCAACACTGAGGCAAAATGGGGTCCTATGCAAACCACACACGGGAGGTTCACTAGTGTATAACATATAAACGTGAACATATCTTCATCCAGCATTGCAGAATTAAATGGCTACACAAGTACCAAAGCAGCAGCGGATAAAAAAAAATGCTCATCCCCCGACTCTGCGGCGGTGGCGTTTATTTACACAGCTGAAGTTACTATGAAGGAAAGGATGCCAAATCGCGTCGTGGTATTACAACATTTTAACGCGGCGCTAACATAACATTAAGGCCCAGGCAATTAAAAAAAGGCGTCTCTGGGGGTCTGCTACACTGCTGTTCATCCTCCGCAGTGGCCGCACAATCTGCCGTGAGAGGCGCGTCAAAGATAATGTGGGCGACAGAGCGAGTCAAACATGAAATAATAGCAGAGATGAGGATGTGTTTGGAGGTGACACGGCGCTTAACGCAAGCAGAGAAATCCTACTCACTTTGTAGAAAATCATCTTTAAAGTGCCGTAGAACCCCATCCTGGTAATCCGGTGTGTTTTCCTTTTTCCTCTTCAGTGACAATCGGTGAAGTCCAAATGTGTGTGCGCGGTGGGGAGATCGCAGTGACAGTGTGAGGGCAGTGTACTCTCAGGTAAATCCGACGCCGTCTCTGATGTGAACATGCTCGGGCACGTCACCGGACTGGCGTGCATGCAGTAGATTCCCCCGGTGAAGACATTTAGAAAAAGAGAAGGGGGTGAAATAGCTCCGTTGTATCACGTCGACAGAAAAAAAATACTAAGGGGGGCTAGGTCGATGGGTGAACAATGCGATGCGACGATCCCGGAGGCTTGTGCGCCTCCGACCAGCCTCACCGAGCAGGGAGTGAACAGATGAGGGAGAAAGAGGGTGACACTCGGCAGAAAAGGGGGAGGAGTGGATGGGGAGAGCGTCAGAGCGCAGAGCAGTGCCCTCTTCCTCTTCACAGGCTGCACGACGGCTCCTCCAAACAGGATCGGATTACAGCCTCCCCGGCGGAGACGGCAGGAATGGTGCAGTCCAACATGCAACACTGTGCGCAGCGCATCCTCGGCGAGCTGGGTACCAGGGGGACATATGCGCAGCAGACCAGGCGGCGCGCAGAGACCGGGCGGGGTGCGCACTTGTCATGTCTTTCGCGTCAAAAAAAGGTGGACGGCACTTGTTGCAAAAACGCATCATCCAGGAACTACCTACACCCCGTGTTTTCACATGAGAGGCATCCTCACTTCTAAAACGATCTGCATCAAACAGATGAAGTTTAAATATGCAGCAGTGAAAAGTAACTGAGTACATTTACTTAAGTATGCATTCTTCTAGAGAGGGCAAGATTAGATTTTTCACTAAATTCATTCTTTATATGTTTTTTTCAACAAAATATTAGATAACTTTACAAACTACTAATCTCTACTGAAATCTCAGAAAATAAATAGTAAAAATGGCTACTGCTATTTGCAAGACTTTTTTGATGGCTTTTTTTGTCCAACTCGCAAAAACAAATAAAAAGTATATTCATCATGCTGTCATGTAAGGAAAAGAAAAGCTGCAACACCTCAAATCTTAAATGCTGGAACCAGAGAATTATCTACTTGGAAAATCAGTTTAAAATATTTCTACTTTGACTAATGCCAGTTATAGTGACCCAGTATAACTTCATCCACATCCATAAACTACAAAGAATTCACTGAGTCAACATCCCAGCAACACTGATCACATGACCGTAAACATGCGCCATTATAACCTATGAGGTGACATGTGAAATCCTGCACCTGCTTATTTGCAGGCTAATATTTGCATTTCAGGATTGCAGGTAATGGTTTATTGCAGCTGCCCAGGTAACACCACTGTGCACTGCCGATAGCTTTACAACTCTCATTACAGCTAGTAAAAATCACAACCTCAAGATGGCAGCTTTAGTTTAAAAATATATGAAGTTAAGCTCTAAATGTCTTTTCCAGTGAGCACTGAACCATCAGGTAAACAAGCCAGTGATGATGCTGCTTTTTCCTTTGTTTGACCCAACAAGACAAACACAAGAAGCTATTTTTTTTTTGTAATTAGGACAAACTGAGAACAAAGAGAAACACAATTCTCTATTAAACTGACGGGCTTCAATTTCTAAACAAAGACATTCATGTAAGTTAAAATTTTCTGGTGTCTGGGTTTGCCAGAGATATCCAGTGTATACCAGTCTGGACCCATTAGGTTCAAAACACATTCAACGTTTGTTTGTCTTGACCTCACAAGACATCAGCATTAGACAATTGAAGCTGGGGACACAATGAAGGGTCATGGGAAGGGCTCTGTTCACAGGTGATGGAGCATTGGGACCTGGCAGCTTTTCAGACACTCCCGACTCACACCTGTAATTACTGAGTGACCGATCACAGGAGGGGATTTTTACGGCTGGCAGGAAAAAAGAGGTCTGGTGAAATCTGTATTTTACACCCTGTACTGTTTTGTTTTTGGACAAATCAATGTGACGAGACACACAAACCCTAATGTCCCTTCAACTGAAAGTTAAGATGCAGGATTTCATGTTTTTCAAAAAAAAAAGTACAAATCATGATCACCTGAGAGGACAGGACAGGTGTAGTGTCTAACCTTAGAGTTTAATCACAGTTTGTCACCAGAGCCACACACAGACAGTGAAATCAGTGGACGTCGGGGTGCATGAGACAGAGCAATCTGTGCTTTGTCTGTGTGCGTTTAAGGTGGCTCTCATGAGAAAGGCCCTCTTGATTCTCTCTGCCAGTCCAACCTTTACACAGTACATTGGAATGCTTGGCATGCGAGAGGGGTTGCACTGTGGCCTTTGAATAGGCCGTGGCCTCCTTTGTCGTTCTCCTTCTGCCAGTTGGTAAAGCATTAACAGGCCCTCCTCCTCCTCCTCCTCCTCCTCCTCCCCTCTCCTCCCCCCCGACACTGACCTCCTGCTTATCAAAACCAAAAAAATCTGCTGGCGAGAGGCAAAACAGGTGTCTCCATCTCAAAGGAAAATATTTTTTTCTTAAAAAAAACATCTTGTTCATTAGAATCAGCAAACAGATGCTTTCAGGTAATGCCACTCCCATCAGACACGGGCTCCTTTTAATGCAATATTTGAGCTGCATGGGATGTATAAAAATATACTCATTACAACGCAGTGCAGCAGATAGCTGACGGGGAAATGCAAATAGGGTCTCATTTGACTGTGCACAAATAATAGGAAACATCAATGCCAAAGATTAAAGCATGCTGACTTAACAGACAGTGCAGGACCCTGCAGATAAGTCGAGCATGTTTGGAAGTTTGCAGGACATTTTGGGTCCAAATGCTGGTATTCCTTCCTGCGATTAATTTGTTGATTTGTTTTTGGATTAGAAAAATTAATCCATAAAGTGTAGAAACTATCAGTCCATGCCCAGCACAAGACAACAGAAAAATAAATTAACACATGCAAATGTTTTTTAAAGCAAGAAAGATTTTATATTTTGAAGGTAAGTGTTTTACTGACAAATGGCTGAAAATCATTTGGTTTTGATCTGAAACAATGAGACTATTAATAAAAAAGGGTAGAAAATTAAATCATTCAACAACCTTTGACGATCTATTAGTAACATACAGTAAAAAATACCAAATGGCTCCTTAAATCTGATGAAGTGCAGATTTTCAGTTTTACACTGTTGCTTGCACTAAATAACCTATTTACATATGTCAACTTGGACTCTGAGAAATGAAAAATTACACAATTATAGACCAAGCAATCAATTAACCAAGAAAATAATCTGCAGATTACCAGAAAATGAATATAATCCTTAATTGGTTATCAAATTTGTCACATTAATTTCAGTTGAGCAGCTAATTGAATAATCCTTTCAGCGCTAAGTAATACGAGAAGTAATAAGTAAATTATAGGTCTAACAGCTGTCAAGCAGCATTGGAGGATGTGACTGGAATTCCTTCCAATCAACAGATGTTGGTGGGAAAAGCTACACTACAGAAGAAAAGGGGCTTTCTTGAGCAAATGTTTAATGTGAGGTGGTGAACTTGAAGGAGGCAAATACTTCTTGGGCAGCGATGCATCACTAAACGTGGTCGTGTCATTGTGCGATTGTCCTCTCCGTGGAAGAAAGAAAATGAGGACTAGGGGGTCTGGTCTCAATAGATTTTTCTGAAATGGTTAAGTGTGATCCCCATTCCAGGCTGGACAGATGCAATGCGTGTGGGGGAGGTTTGACGAATAAGGAAACCATGGATCATGGCATTCTGCAAGGGATAATAATAGCATCATCTGCATGGAGGTGAATTAACATATCCGGCAGCCACCCACGCGACTGGAACATTCAAGTTTGAGGAGGTCAGGTCAAAAAAGAAATTAAAGCAAGAGCCAGCAGCATCTCCCCTGTGACACCAATAGAGTTCATAGAAAATAAATGGAGAAGAGAGGTCAGTATTTGCAATTATTGGTAATTATTTAGAAATTGAAGTTGCAAGCAGATGCCGTGTTTTAAAATGCATATACGTAGAGGGGCGTAGAGAGAATAATAGGCAACGGTCTCCACAATGACAATGAAGAAAAATGTACGACGGCTTCAACACTAAGAAGAGGAGGATGAAATTCAGCGGTTTAGTGAATGTTTGTCCGTGAGAGCCAACAACACTGGACAATGGCTGTTTGAAGACGTCACAAGCAAGTGGTGGCATGTCAGAAAATACAGGGAAAAAATAATGCTGCATATAATTTGTTCTTTATCACTTAGCAGAATCTAAATGGGATTTTTTATTTATAGAGGTGGTGGTGGTGGTGGTGAAGGTCACAACTAATCGTAATATAATAAAAGCAATGTAGCACAGCTCTAGTACACTGCTTTTCTTTTGATTTGTGAAGGGACATAATGTGGTTAACAAAAGACATTTACGCAATTCCTTGTACTCAGACCATCAAGGTCTGTCAGAAATACAAAATAAATCCTGGCAATGACAAAAAGAATGAACAGGAAATGCAACATAGGAAAATAAAACGTGTCTTTTCTTAAGCACTGAACTCTACAATGTTTTCAAGCTGCACAGGCAATGATGGGCTGCTTTGTAACCAAGTCTCTTCTACTGCATCTGGACTCGGTGATTGATCGCTACCTGAACATTTGTCGAGTTATTATAAAGAAAAGATACCATACCAGAGTATACCTCATTAAAGATGGTAACCAGCCTTGAACTCACTGTACCATTCTACTCTAGCAAGGTAGCAACAGAACAAATATAAATCTAGGTTGTTGCATCTCGAGCAAAACCCGGATATTCACATCTCTGTTCTGTTTGTCGTCACCAAACAATACTTTTGGGAATAACAGACATAACATGTTCTTATCAAGATGTGTACAGTTAAAATTTACCACAGAAACCTCATTAAGGCAACTGCAGACCCAGCTGACTTCCCCTTAAAATATAATTCAGTCTAGTACGACAGAAAGAAGTCTGCAGACAAAAATATGGCTCCATTCTCCAGCCTTAAAATGTACAATGAATAAATGTGTTTACTACTGACCATATTCAATTTATAGTTTTACAAATCTCACAAAGAACTGCAGCATAACTCAAAGTCTGGAACATTATATTTTCTGATGAGGAATAACAACTCATCTACACCTACCGCCTTCTGGTTGCCGTCGAAATCACCTATTTAAGCTTCCTAAATCAAAAATCTGTCACCGTCTTAACTATTATGTGTAGTATGAGTGACAGCCCGTCGATGATTTCTGGTTTAAAAAACTGAAAAGCAGGGAAGTTTTGCCTCAGACCGACCGTTGTACCAGTCCCATGAGGCTCCGACAGAATGTGCTTGTTTACTATTTTTTTTAAGAATTACACACATAAATCTCACCTGATGAAAATACTACACACATCCTGGCAGAATACAGCTGTTCCCAGCAGGACTACAACAAGGACACCAGGATATCATCCAGGTGTCCTTGTAGTCTTGCAGTGGAAAACTCCCCACAGAGTCAGGGCTGAGGATGGACACAGCATCATTGGTTTTCTGAAAGTGTTTATTTTGTAGCAGTAGAGGTAATGAAGTCCAAATAATCAATGACTGAATTTGCACCTAAATGATTCTTTCAGTCATTATGTTGTCCAGTCACAAGCATCATATCCAAACCCTGAGGCCATCATCTGCAATCTGTACGGTGTATAACCTTCTGTCCTTACTTGTTTGATACTGATAATGAAAACAGCACGAAGGGGGGAAACAGGAAGACATGGGGAAACATCTCTTCTGGGCAGGCATACATCATATGCTGCATATACAGTAAAAACAACAGTAGCAGAAGCAAGACGCATATAAACTAATAACTTCCTAATATGCTATACGGGTAAATAAGTACCCCAGAAGGAGGTTATATACATCTACCCTGTAATGGCAAACTGTACAAGAAAAAAAACTCAGGATAGAGGTATTACTGTTTTCTTGTGTTTCTAATTCTTTTTCCCGTGATAAGCTTATCTGGTTTTACATTTGGATGCAGCCTAAGCTGTCATATCTCATTCAGAAATGAAAGAGGGTTATGGAAATGTGTGTGATGAGCCAGGTGAAACTTGGCTGGGGCTGGCATCAACATTTACACAGAAAAGAATAAACCTCTTTAATCATCCAGAATTACCACTCTGCATCCCAGATGAAGCAGAGAGAGCCAGTTGGTGCCTGCTGGGTGTTGCCTGTCATCTGCAGATCCCTAAATATGCTTGAAAAGGTGGTGGGAAACTGTGCGGGGACATTCTGGCTGTGACTTGGTCGCCTGCCTTGACCTGAGCGTGCTGCAAAAAGCCGCTTGTTATGCTGCCTTTGGTATTTTTCCCCTCCGTCTGATAGTGATCTCATCTGGAACACAATCTACCCCTAGTACCGTTTATCTCTCCAGCAAAGCAGTAATTTACATGTTTGCTGTTCTGAATAAAGGGTTTCAAAAGGAAATATGCATGAGAAACCTCTGAACTGAGATGTGACCTTTATCTAGAGATCTGTAGATCAGAGGATGCTATCTAACACAGTGGGGTATTAAGCAGTGAAACAAGCAAATATATTGATCATTCATCCTCCTTTTGGGCATCACCCAGGGTTCATAAAAAAATGTTTTTACAGTTACTGGAGGTAATACCATAAAATGTGATTAAGACTTTTATGGTCATGCTCTGGATGAACTGATTCTCTGATCTTGGTCAAACTGCACTCATTTGTTCCTTGAATTACACGCTATCTCTCTTAAAAAAAATAATTCAACTTATGGTATATATCTTGAAAATGGTAATTAAACATGATACTCACAAAAAAGATCTGATTGTTATCTTTGTGAAAATGTTTGCATGCCTAAATGAACATTAAGTTCAAAACACAAAACCAGCCAATAGCGTTCCTGTAGACTGCTTGCTGCTCTACATGTGCTCTAAATGTTCACCTTTAAAAATAATACATAAACCTTCACATACTCTGTAAAATCAAAAGTGCTCTTTTCTGTAAGTTAAGCACTTTTAATAAGTCTTCACCCAGTCATGAAACCGATGCAGTACACACTCAAAAACACAGCATTTACCCTATGTTAAGACAGAAGAGGAGCTCTCTGTTTAAAAATAGTTCAAAGTTATATGCCAGTGGCACTACTAATAATACTAATAAGCATTCTTACTGAACCTCCTCTGAGGAAGAAGAGAGGCATGGGTGGTTTTTTTTAGGGGGTGGGGGTGGGTAATGGTGCTGTCGCCTTAGAAATGTTTCTAAGTAAGTTTCCTTGAAAAGTTAACAAGTAAAAGTGTGAGGACGAGACCCTAATGATCATTACTTAAAGTACAGTATCCTCCCAAAACAATACGAAACAAAAGCAAAGAGTGCAGGGCGTTACTCCTGTAGTACTGTGAAGATAAATGGCACGACACTTTAAGAACTTGCAGAATGAAAGTTTGAGAAAGAGGAAGACAGGACGAAGATTATCGGAGAAAGCTTGGAAAGCAATTTTGTCTTGAGGATGAGGTACTATAGCTGTTACCACTGCCTTTTACTGGAAATCAAACTTTGGTGAATCCCTCTGGCAGGTGAGTCTGACTGATGAGGTAATCTGGAAGGAATGGAGGTGGAACATCCTGCGGGGTTGTTCAACCAAAAGCTGAAAACACAGCACTTATTTTGTCTTCTTTTAGATTGCCACATTAGGTAAAGAAGTGGCACAAATGAACAGCGACCGAGCACATTTGATAGCAGTGAAATGCGTGACTCCCATGTTGATACACAACACAATTTCCGGAAAATGAAGGGCACATTTGATCTTGTTTAGATGTGTCCACTGGCCAAGCTGTAAAAGCCAAGGCTCTTGTCTAAAGTGTCTGTTTGGGATTATTGTTATCTCTGATGGACCACCAGCAGAGTGGGTGATAGCAACCTCTTTATAGTCCCTGACTTGAATACTATCAGCTGCCATGTCTGATGGCACAAAGTGAGATTCAAACAATGGCTGTGTTTCAAAAGAGAGATCAAAAAGGCAGCACATGAAAGTTTATACATCTGTGGATTTGGACGTTTGTTGGTGAAGATGAATGATGCAACATAACAGCAATACTACTAATATGCAGACCATGGAGTGGACATATTTTACTCATCTATATATAAAGTAAGTAAGATAACTAAAACTCAGCCACAGGCAGAATGTTGTAATGCTGTAAATGTGGATTTAATGTCAAAAAGTGCTGCATATTAAATGTTCTGAGTAACTGTAAATATATGAACTGTGTGTAAGTGAAAATAAATCAATGTGTTTGTCAGCAGGCAAGAAACCGCTCTCAACATGGGTTTGGAAAAATAAAAGTAAAAAAGAAGAAAGGATTGCTTTAAAAATTAAAAGCACAGAATAAGAAGTCATTTGCACATTTAAGGACAGCTTGATTACTTTCAAATCATTTAACTGCAACTTTAATGAAATAAAAATATTGATTAACTGTAGCCCATATAATTTTAAAATGTGTGTATCAAGCCGAAAACAAAACAAAACACGAAAATAGACTTTTCACTTCCCTATTGTGAAGGAGGAAAATCTATAACAGAACAATGTTCGGTTTTCACTGAAAAATATTCTTTTGTTAAAACTTGCTATTGTTTCTGTCAAAATCTATCAAGGGTGAAACGGCAGTGGAACGTTTCCTGTAAGTCTTCGCATTAACAAATAGAGACAAGTGGTGTGCACTGAACACAGAGGACGCGGGGCTATTAAGAAAACAGCCTGAGGCAAACTTAAAAATTGCTTGTGGATAAAGAATGCAAGAGAAGATGATCTTAAGTAATGCAGTGGTTCAGTTCATGAAGGGTACAGAGCAACAAGATCATATCCACTGTGGTTAATCTGTCATTCTGGCAGGACTGAGGATCAAGTGACAGTTTTGGCTGATGCACTGCGAGTTAATCGGAGAAGGAATGCCGGTTACATATTTCTGTGCTACATTATGAAAGAAAGGGTGGACCTTACAGTTCTGAACAAGACCCTGTCATGCTATAATACAGCAGAGGCAAAGTATCAAAGGAACTGAGATGAATTTCCACAGAGCGCAGCTCGATGGATGATAGTGATCCTGAGAGAGATGTGCCTCCCAAGATTTAAAAGGCTGCACAGAATGACAAGGGTCAAGGGTCATAAATGTTTCATTTCAGGAAGGGCAAAGGAGCAGTGAACCATTGATGGCTTGCAAGCATGTTTGCTCCCCCCCCACTCCACCCTTTTCACACACACACACACACACACACACACGCACACACACACACACACACACAAATACTGGATACTGCTGCAGAAGAGAAGGAAGACAGTGTACGTGGGAATTAGGATTCAAATCTAAAAAAAAAAATGTTCAGTGATAGAACAATTACTTAAATAAAGTCAGTGTTTGTTATAAAAGCCTTGTCTTCAAACTTAATGTTTTCTACGTGTCCATTGAATCCTGATGAGGGAATGTGTGTGGCTGAGAGTGGGCAGCAACATGGAGGCAGACAGAGGAAGAACCCAACTGCTGCCAAGAAGAAATTTTGAATGGATGAAGATGCATTTCATGTGAAAAATGAGCACAGTGGCACACTTTGTGATTATTAAAACTCAAGCTTTAAATATGTGGTAAAGTCATATCTGCTACAGCAACTTGGCCGGCTGGGGTGCTGAAAGGCCAGAGCTCAGCAAGGTTTGAGTCAGATGTTGCAGGTGTTTGCTCAACCTTCAGAAAAGGGTAGACACTGGAAGCCGTGGTTGATTCATTGATTCAGTTCAGGCTTTGCTGCAGTCTTTTCCTCCTCCCCGCCTCCGACTCATACAGCTACTGACACATACTCCTACACACAAACTATACAAACAACACCACTGGTCCTATCTTCCTATCTTGCAGAGAATAGATAGGGGGAGTACATTATACTAGGTCATTTGGAAAGCACCTCTAGGAGCTGTAGTGAGTGAGAGAGAGTGTGTGTGTGTGTGTTGATTTGTTTGCTTGTGTATAGCGTTTTATGCCATGCATAATGAATACCACACATAATCCCCAGGAGTCCTACAACAGGAAAATATGATGCACAGTCATACACTCAGAGCAGAGCAAGTCCTGGGTGTGGGTTGATGTTTGTACACCAAAAAGTGGCAGAGTGACTAACTTCTATTTTATAACAAATTTGGTGAACACTATATCCAATTTCTCAATTTTGTTAGCTTTAACTGCCATTTATTTTATAGAAGCAAACACAGATGCCAGAATAGTTCAATTTCGGCTTTAATATTAACTCACTACTGCCAACTTGATGACCATTTTTTTTTAAATCTTATTTTATTTTATTTTTTGTGTGTGTCCCTGCAGGGTTCCCACCATTTTCAAGAAACATTTTTCCAGGACATTTTGTGTGACACGGCGTTGATTCATTGATGAAAATCACATCATATCTGTGGGTTTTTTT
>OOFC01002485.1:0-10163 GCA_900323345.1 Pseudochromis fuscus | reverse complement strand
ACAACAACACACACTTGTTGCTCACGGTAGTTGTGTAGTTTCAGAAGATTTTGCTGTAAAAGTCAAAACAAGTCCAGTAGCTGTTGCAGCACTAACGCGACGCTGTGTTCCGCCATTTTTACTGTTGTTGTCAGGGTTGCGCAGGCGAGTTAAGGGTCTGAGGCGGGGCTACGGCAGCAGCATTTGAGTCTTCAGACTTTTCCACTCTGGGACCCAGTTTCAAAAAGTATCGGTTTCGGCTGCCAAATCTCCGTCTCCGTGTGGATGCAAGGCGTAAACGATAATAAACTTTGCCGTTTATGCTGAAACCCGTCTCCGTGTGGACGGGGCCTCAGAAAACTCGTTCCCAAACCAGTGGATGCTGTCATTGTGACTACATCCCAGACACAGGGAAATAGCTAATCTGGCTATAATCAGAACATCTGTAAAGCTCACTAATTGACAAAGTACGTTTTTTTGTTTAACCCAAAATGCAAAATTATCAGGTTGTAGTATTAGTGAGTACTGTGGAGGTTGCGAGACAACATAAATGGTAAATGTACTGCACTTACACGGTGCCTTTTTACCATAGCTTCCTACCTCTTGCTTGCAAGCTGGTATCTAGAATATGTGTGCACATGTAAACACACTCACCGAGTCACACACATGCTGCTAACGGGCTCCACGCGAGCCACCCTTGCAAATAAGAGGGCTGTCCAGTTAGAAACCAAGGGGCTATTGCAAACACAATAATGAGCTGAGTCTCATCATTTCCTCCTCGTGTAAACTTAATCTGAACCACCTGAAGGGCATTTGAACGCTCAGCGCAGCATGGTGCCTCCTTCTGAATAAAGACACGGACGAGCTGGGAGCCTCAGTATTTACTGTTTGAAGTGTAGGGAAGCACCTCAGGATATTTAAAAGTGACAAATTAAGGACTGAGTTTTAGTTGTGAGCTACGAAATGAGCACTTAATACAGTTTGTGAGGATGTGAGGTCGTATTGAGCAAGTAGGAAATGCTTTGATAGCTTTATTAAGTTAATTTAAGATTATTGAAAATGTGCAATGAAAGGAGGGGTGCTCAGGGACTGCAGAGCTACTGTAGGTAAAATACAGTAATAGTGTCCTTGAATGCATGAAATCCTTTGCAAGAGACTTGAAGATTAAAAGTCAAAAGTTATAAAAAGTGAAGGATTTTGAAACATCACACATATCCACAAATGATGCCGTTGACCTGCGCGGGATTGCTGTTGTAAGATTTTGTTGGAAGTAGCTTTCCTGTCATTTCACCAGTCACTTGATTTTGATTTTGAAATGAACCAACAGCAAGTGAGTAAAATCGCAGTGAAGAAAGTGGGTCAGACGAAGGAGAGGAGTTTTTTTCTTTGAAGTGCTACTTGTTGAAGCATGTCATTGGATATAGTTTGTCTGTGTGTGAATTTGTGTCTTTGGAGGAAACGGCAAAGTGATATGTGTGTTACAGAGGGAGCTGTCCACCAGAGAGGATGTTAATTTGGAGTCAAATGGAGATCAGGTCTAAGTTTCATTTGTCTGATTCATCGTTTTGTCCTGTAGCCGTTCATCTTAAATTAAACTGAATGAAATCAGAGCAGTTTCAGAATAACGTTAGATGAAATCTGGCTGAAGTCGTGATTTTCTGTTTTAAGATTTGTACATCAAGCTTGTCCTATGACCTGTAAGTACAAGGTTTCAACAACCTGTTGCACCGTGTCCAGAAAAAGAACAAAAAGAGGCTCCTCTGTTACTGTCATCCTAAATGTGATGTTTTCATTCAGTTCTCTGTTCTGCTCTATGTTATCATCACTGTTCTTATTATGATGATTCTGGTTTACAGTATTAGTGGCGTATAGTCATTGTAATGTCAAAAATCACATGCACACTTGCATAGCCACCCAAATATAAATTAATATATAGCAGGCACCATAATTTAAAATTCTGTGACCACAAAGTTTATTTGACTTCAGAGGTCCAGAAATGCTAAAAATGCAGGGGTACAAATTTAAAGAGTTACTGTCTTCCCCTTCATTTTGCATTCAGATGCAACACTTAGCTTTTTATTTGTTTTGTTGTTCTTTTAGTTCGTGCCTGTAGCTGTTCTGTAAAGTGCTGTACAAAGTAACCATTCAGCAAATAAGATGATCTATCAGCCTTTATGTCAGAGTTTTAGTCTGTGACTTTGTAGGGATTTTATTTATTTAATGTGTTCTGGGGGAAAATTTATTCCCAGCCTTTACATTTGTGCCAAACTATTTGCAGGCATTGTGTGTCATACAAATTACAGGTATATATAAAAAGGTATATCTGCGTCTATGTTGTTGCCCATAGTGTATTCACAGAATGCCTGGAGATGTTCACATTTACGTTGCTGAAATCCACTGGAAAAACTCACCTTTAATCGCTAATAAAATATAGAAAACACATTCCAGATCTACTGCTAGACAGTCACTGATGTAATTTGAAGCAATGCAGAGGCACTGTCAGACCAAACTCGGGGTAACACTAATAAAACACAGTCGGTCATACAGAGGTGCATACATTGTGATCTTTTTATCGTTTGCAGAGAGACAATGTGCAAAGCTAACAACCTCGACGACAACGCTCCCCTGATGGTATTTATCTATGTATGTGTTCTGTACGGTTATGCTTCTAGTACACATTTGTTTCTCATGTTTATTTTACAAAGCATAGTTTTATGTCACACACCCACTGTCTTTTGTAAATAAATCAAATGTGAGATATATTAAAATGATTTAAAGTATGGATCATTTCTTAGTGTTTTTTTGGGGGGTGGGGGGATTATTCATCACCAGACACTGTATGAATGTCATTTATAAGACTCTGTAGTACTTGAGTAGTTCCTTTATCTCCTCAGTAACCTCTTCTCTCTCAGTGGTAAATTGTTTATTATTATTATTTTAAATATTAAATTACTTACTACCCAGAAATACATATTACAGATAAGCTCAGCTCTGCTTCAGCCATTTATAACATTAAAATGCTAAATCTTAGATAATCTAATATTATTGATATCATGATAATTGTATCACTTTTTTAAATGAAATGACTTGTTTGATCATTATCAAACACTTTCAATGTCTTCCTGATCATCTTTTCATTTCTGTACTTTTTTCATCTATTATTTTTAGTGCAACTTGTAGTTTATATATATATTTTTTTAGTTTTAAACTTCAAAGATTTTGCTTACTAGGAGTTGATGTCTGTAATGTACGCTGGAGCAATTTGGCACAAGAATTTCCTTGGGGATTACTAAAGTTCTCTCTTATCTTATTATCAGTTACAAAGTTACATCACAGTTTATTTAATATTAAAGTTACAGGCATTTACTTTTGATCTCACAGAGAGAAAATCGTTTTGATTTATATTCCCAATTGCAAAAACATTGGGGCACGGTGGAAAATAATAATAAAAAAATAAGCTGATGGTTTGCAAATGATATAAACTCTGTATTTGACTGAACATAGTACAAGGACAACATCTAGGATTTCCACAAAGAGACACCTTTTGATTTTAATGCAGGACCTGAGTCAGGACCTTTTTCAGCATTATACAACTTTTTCAGTGTTTTGTTGTCCCTGTCCCAACTTTTTATGAAATATGTTGCTGTAAATCCTAGCCTGTACTTTTTACTTGAGTAATTATTGCAAGTACTTTTTTTTTCACAAGTACTTGTAGTTTTACTGAGTACAGGATGTAAGTATTTTTCCCATCTCTGGCTGTAATACATAATAATAATATTTCCAGAGGCGGGGGGGCAGCGGCTGAAAGCTCTCGTCAGTCGAGCTGGTGGGAGGGTGAGGTGAAGAAGAGGACCTGAGGGTACGACTGGGCGTGTTGATGTGAAGGATCTCAGATAGATACAGAGGAGCAAGGTTGCTGATGGGCTTGAAAGTGAGAAGCAGAATTTGAGAGGACGTCAATGGAGCTGCAGCAGGACAGGTGTTATATGACTGAAGGAGGGGGTTGGAAATCATTCAGGTGGCAGAGTTTTGAACCAGTTGCAGTTCATGGATGGACCTGACAGGTAAATAAAAAAACGAGTGATGTTATTCATATTTGACTGGAATGACGAAGTGAATGATATTTTTCATAAACAATCCCATTTGATATGTTGTGTTTGCACTATGTTCAGTTAAATATATATTTACAAACCATCAAATTCTGTTTTTGATCAACATTTTACAGTGTCCCAACTTTTGTGGAATTAAGGTTATATCATAGAAACATTACACACTCCAAAGTATACTTACAGGTGTGTTATTGTTCAAGGTCAGCACATTGTTTCATACTTGATAAACTTCACATACAATTATTATACATTGAAAATATTACTTTCTGTACTGAGCATGAGTTACTTATGCATGTTCAGGTGACTAAGACATATTTTCAAGTGTAGTATGAATAATAATCTAAATTTCATTATTACACAATATAGCACAAACAGTATTTTCAGTTAAACTGGGAATCTATAGACAACTAATTTCAATGGCATCTATTTTGTTTAACATAATTTACTACATTAATAGAAAGTAGCTGAATGAATTTAAATACATCCCCCAACAATAACTAAGAAATTAAAATAATTTGTGATTTTCACTGGGAATCACCTGGGTAATAAATCTGTTTTTTCCAGTCATGCTTTCTGCTTCACCTTCACATCAAAAGTATTTTGTTTCTCATTGTGCACTGAACGTGAACATTATTCCTGAAAAGACTTCTTCATTGTCATCTTTAAAAAACACAAAAATGGAGAAGAAACAATCCCAATAGTGCAGCCAAAAAGTCAAATGAAGTGAAGTGAAGCTCAAAAACACTCGTGCTCCTTCAGGCTCAGATAGTGACCTTGACTCACTGTGACCTGCTTCTCCTGTGAAGAGACAGTGTCCACCGCCCACTAACACACATGACCTGCAGACAAATGTTTTGTCAGCAGGTCATGCAGCATCATCTTGCTGCTGCTGCTGCTGTCCTCAGATGAACCACTGAGCACCACTGAGTCTATGAGAAAGAGGAGCTATTGCTGCTGTTCATTCCAGATCAGTGAACCACATCCGCCTGTTGCACACATTTCCCTCCCTCCTTCCCTCCCTCCTTTGTTGCCCCCCCTCAAAAAGCCTTCAACCTGCCCCATGGGAGTCTGTTCTTGAGCATTTTGCTTTCCTGCAACTGAGAACATTTACCTCACAGTGTCTCCGTCTGGTGGGTGCATGTAGGAACGATGTGAACCTTATTCATCAAATATTCTGACTTGTCATAGCAGGATGTCTCCAATCCACCACTTACTGTGATGCAAAGAGGCAGGGAACAATGTATTAGATCTGGCTGTGATTAATAGATTAAAATATCTGCATTACATATGGTGAATCAAAGGTTGTGCAATGTAATATGCAAATGTGAGGGTCATTACCACACCATATACGCTCAAACATCTGTATCAACACACACAAAAAAGAGTGCATGGTACATTAAATACATGGGGAAGAGGAGATCAGGTAAATACAGTATATGCAGTATACAGTATAATAGAAACACAGACTGTAGGCCTATATAGAAATGAATAGTGGATGGATAGATTTTTAAATTAAAGTCAATTGGAGCTTTTCAGAGCCAGCCTCCACTGGCCATCAGGAGTATTGCACTTTTTTTGCACTTCTTCACTAGTCTCATTTTAAGAAATGCTACTTAGCATTTCTATATACAGGGTCTGAGTATAATGAAAACAATATGCATAGAAAACACATGTTTCACTTCACTAGGCCCTAAAGCCAGCCTGAGGCATCAACTAATTACATGGCTGCTTTACACCCCACAGCCACCAGGGGATCTATAAATGAAAGAAGGAATTAAAATAAGAAATCTTCTCAGATCTCCTGAGTGTGTTTGTCTTCAATAAACATTGTTTTGGATAATCATATATTCCTCAAAACTGATACTGAACAGATTATATTTTAGATATTTTATTATTTGTGTGTCACTTCCTCTCATTGCCGGCCATTAATACATCATATCATACAGTTACAAGATTTTCCTTACAACTTCAGTGTTGTGTGACTATTTAATGCACATGAACAAGAAGGAGGTTCAAACAAATATTATTAAGATCTGAAACTGATAAGCACTGGTCATGCTTGACCTACACAGTGGTATTAGCATGTTGTGAGAAAGCAGTGAAAATGTGGTTCAGTGCCCTGAGGTGAGGTTGGGTAGGGGTCAGGAGTTAACAGGGTCATCTGTGCAGTTAGAATGGTCCATGGTTGAGAAACTAAGCACAGAGTTGTTCTACTTGGGCTCTAATGTGTAGACATGAAAATAAAAAAATAAAAACCTGAAGCCTCCCTGCAGCCCCCTAGTGCAGGATGCAAACAGTGCTCACAGCATCCCTTGTTTTATGTTTTGGATATTTGATGGACATGATTCTGCTTTGCTGTGTCCTCCCAGATTTCCTGTCTACTGCCTTGTGTCAAAAAGGGGAAAGTCTCAACAAATCCAAAAATAAGTACAGCATGGGGAAAATAGGCATCTCTCAGTCTATTGCAGAATCAAACCTGACATCTCTATCAACAAGGTACCACACTGAGGACGGCCTACCATCAGGACTACCCCAAAGTCCCCCAAAGTCCATTACACTTGCATCTTGAAGCTTTTTTGTTTTTCCTCCTTCTTTTTTGTAATGTCATCAACAAAAGATGAAGAATTTGTATATGCAGAAGTCAGGAAATAATAATAATATATACATTTTTAAAAATCCCATCCTGAACTCCATTTAGTGATTGTTGTGGATCTTTTTTCCTCCAAATCACATAATTGTGGGCACTGTGCCACTGAGTTTATTTCATAAAGCATTCATGGAGCCCAAACCTCTACCAATCATAATCCACCTGTACTGATACTATACACTGAACACTGTTGCCCTCTTGTGGTGAAGTACTAGTCATTTTTGGGGGACTTTTTTCAGACATGATCCATTATTAAATCTTATGCAGAATGTCATTTGTTTTATGGGAAACATTAATGTCTCAAAAGTATCATAGAGACCTGTTCAGTAGTTTTTCCATAATGTTGATAAGAGACAAACCAGTGCAGGTGAAACATAACTTCCTTGGTGGAGGAGCTATATATTTTTATTATCCATATTATTGCACTAGCCGTTTACATTTCAGTAATTCCATATCAAACGTATTTTACACATTAGAATAGTATTCTTCAGTATTTGGATTTCCATATTTTCCAATGGTAGTTTTGCAACTGGACAGTTTACACCTCCATATGTTTTAATATATCATGGAAGTAACACTAAAAAGCTTGAATCTTCAATCTGATGCTTGAATAATAGCACTAAGAACAAAAATATTATTAATAATACAAAAATAATTTCATAAATGGGCATTCAGCGCTGCTTTGATCCCCAAGCCACTGAGCCGAAGTCATTTCAAATAAAAATTGTATACTTGCACATGTATAAATACTTTCCAGTGCTGGAAGGAACTAAAAAAAAGGAAGTCTCAGCTTCCTGGGTGTGTTTTGTCATCAATAAACATAACTTGTATTGGATAATTATCAAAAGTCACACCGAACAGGTTAGATTTTAGATATTTTATTTTTTGTGTGTCAGTTATTCTCATTGTAGGTCATTAATACAGGATCATCTTTGCTTTTTGCACAAGTTACAAAAACTTGTTCTTGCAAATTTTGTTGGTGCATTAATCTCAGTGTCTTTGGTAATATTTTTTAATGTATAATATGACAAAATCAAGGCAAAGATGCACACTCCTCTTCAGTCATTAAAAAAAACAATATATATATTTGCAAATGTATAACTTCTTAGCAGTGTTACCCCCCTCCACCAGCTCTTAAATGAGTGGTGTAGTGTGGTGAAGCGGCTGTGTTTAGGACCCGGTGGCAGCAGCAGACCGTCTGCAGGCCCCTGCAGTGAGAGCGGCGCATCTGGAAGAGAGCTGGCCGGCTGGGGAGGTGGAGGACGGGGAGAGAAGAGGAAGGAGGCTCCGGGAGCAAGCGAGACAAAAAAGGGTCAGGCCTGGGACTTGGGAAAATCGGGTAACGAACACACAGCGATTCACGATTTAAAATCCGTGTAACCCGGCACTGGTAAAGCGCGCAGGAAGGGTAACCTTTATCTGAACAAAAACGTGAAAGCCGCGAGAGCGGAAGGCGCTCGATGGAAATGGGGGAAATAGCGATTTAAGGGGGTTTGCTTTTTGCAGATGTTGCTGATTGGACATCGAGATGTGTGAACTTGACCGAATTTTACAGCGCAAGAAGCAGCTTTGCGGCTCCTGAAAACACCGGCCGTATTAAAGGAAATAACGGGGATTTATCCTTCAGTGGCCGTGGCCTGTAAAAAGAGCCACAATCCCCTGGGTCATATCGCAGACTTCCCCTTGCCTCTGAAGACGTCTAAAACTTTGCAATTTTAACGAATAGCCGGTTGAATAATAAGTGCACGTCAGTAGATCGCAGTAATGTGATTGTGTGGCCTGATTGTAAGCTGATATGAATGGAAACGCGGTGACACTAAACGCCTTGTGTGGCCTTATAATAAATTATTTTTCAAGATTACACGTTCTGGTTGTTGCCTCCAATTATGTTTTTAAAGAGCGAGGACTTCATTCCGACAGCCTCTTAGGTCTTGTCCCGAGTGTCATCAATCTTGACCTTTAAAGGAAATTAAACACATGCAATATAAATATACATTTACAGGCTTATGGGGATTTTTTTTTTGCACATTTCCACGAGTGCAACAGTGCAAGTGTGGCTCCGCTGTGTGCGCATGGCAGACTGCTGGTGTAACTTTAACCCAGACACTTAAGAGGAAAATGAAGTATAAATGCATTTTTGCAATCATGGCCAGTATAATTACCACCCTGGTTTTATTTGCAGCTTGAATCAGGGTACTGGTTGGACAATTAGTGCCCATTTGACGTCGCCACTGCACAACCACACATCCATGTGGTGTAAAAAAAAAAAAAGGGGCCTGTGGGCTATAGTAGCCATACAGTATCTATAGAAGCCTGAGCCGGTCCTATAGCTACATTACGTGCACACAACAAAGAGAAAGCTGATGCTCACAGTAAAGGAAGATGATTTGAGGAAATATGAACAAAATGTGTCAGGGGGGCTCCCCACTGCATTATGCAGTTCGCACAAAACTCCTGAATGCATGAGTGCAGCCTCTTAATGAATCACAACACTAATGATAGTGTCTCTAATGTGTGAGCGATCTGATTTGTTGCTTCTTTTTTTTTTTACCTTCTAGGAGCGCAGTGAGAAGAGGGATCATCACTCATTTCTTTTATTTTTTCCCCCACCCTTTGAGTTTTATTTTCATCACAAACATCCCTCATCAACACTACCCACACATCAGACGTTACCCATAAGTCCATAAGACTCTCAACGATGCCGTCCAACACTGTCACCAACACCAACACCACTGCGTTCAAAAGCTCAGACTACGCTGATTCACCTGGAAACAGAATGGTAAGAAACACAGTCATTGCCCGTGGGTTCAAAGAGGTCAGAAAGGTATTTGTGTGTAATAGTTTGTCTCTTTTTCTCCCCAGGCCTGTTTAAAATAACATCATTTTCTCCTGAGTTCAATCAATGATAATGTAGTAGTGTTTGCATGTGTTTAAACATGGAGATTTATGTCAAAATGCAGTTTTTATAATCTTATGATATTACAAAAGCTGAGCATTGAATATAGAGCAATGGAGTGTATGGTTTTTATGATCACTTAAGGCCAAACCCTTCCTCAGTTTTATGAATGGAGCTAATCATTTGGTCGAGCTAATGCATTGCTGGGCTCTGCAATCCAAAGGCTTATTGGCGTACACTTTGCCACACTGATTATTCGTTTAAAATCACAATATTTCCTAAATACGTAAGAATCCGACAGCGTGCAGAGTGCCATGTCACCTCTCATGATGCAGACAGACTCCTAATTACAGTCGCTGTGCATTACCTCCATGGCAGCGACAGCATCACCTCCGTGGCAGCGAGAGCAGCATCACTGAGGAGGCTGCTGCTGCTGTGAGGTGCAGCTGTATTATGTGACATTTGCTGTTGTAATGGTGGTTGGTGACGTGGGCGTTGGCTGGTGTAGGTTCAGTTTAAGCTGGAATGGCTC
>OOFC01002483.1:0-10345 GCA_900323345.1 Pseudochromis fuscus | reverse complement strand
TTATGAGACAATACATTGAATGAGACATTTCTCACTGAAAATGGTAAAAGAGACACTGAAAGCTTTAGGAACTTTTATTTTGTGTAGGCTGTATACTAATATATATTTTTTTCTAACTGTGAGCTGAACCTATTGCAGTTGGAGACAGTCGCTCACATCATATATTATCATTAAACTACATTAACCTTGTGTTAATTAGCTTCAACTGAAAAAATATCTAAGCTCCAGTGAACTTGCCCAGTAAAAGAAAATATTTATATATTTCTAATGAATACAGATCCTTTATGTGTGCTAGAATAACATCAATGGATCTACTTCCTATTGGGAGATTAATTAATAAAATTAATCAGTAGTGCCCCAACAGCTGAAGTACATTTTAGTCACTCTTCATTATAATAAATTACAACTTAAAATATCAGGTAGTAAAATGTATGGCTGGAGTATAATAAACTTTAATTATTTATTGATTTTTTGGTGAAGTACTGTGTGTGAGATAGTGTTGTACAAAGAGAGAGAATAATTTAGAAGTAGAACTTTATCCAGGAACTATCTCTCTGTTTGCTTAATCTGTTCATCTCGGGCTCTCCCTCTTTCTCTATTTTTGTCTTGCATGTGTTCCCCACAGGGAGCAGAGGAGGTAGACTGCTTCCGCATGCATGGGTGTGAGAGGAAGATTCGACACCCCTTCGCTTGCTGAGCCACACATGGATGGCTTAGTTTGGTGTGTGTTTGTGTGAAAACACTCACGCGATGGCACAAGGCAGTTTGTCCCACAGTCCGAGCAGAGGGGAGTGGGCCTTCCCCTCGCTCTCTCTCTTCCTCCCTCTCTCTATCTGTGTGCTGACTGTTTGTTAGCATGACACTGCTGCTATATGTATGTGCACGTGTGTTTCTGTTGCAGCTCAGTGGCATGGGTTAGGCCTCTGTGTTTGCCAGTGTTCCCGTATGTGGGATGGCAGCAGCTTGCGTGATCAGAACAAAGCAAGAGAGCATGACAGAAAATCCCTCAATACCCGGCCTTTAAAAAATGCAGGAGGCCAACGCACGCAGAAGCAAGTAAGGTAAATGTATAAATTATGGACCAAAAAAGTCTGCTTCAAAAAGAGGGAGAGATCCCCCACATGAGGCAACAAACTTTATTGCATGTGAAGACAGAGCAGCGACAGCTGCTGAGTGCTTGCTGGAGTTCCTTTACTCCGTGTTGCTAAATAATGAGCCAGCACCTTTCTAATAAATGGACCGTGTAGAGCTCCGCTTGCAAATGTCTGGCATTAGGCCAATACAGCTCACACACACACACACACACACACACACGCACACACATCGGCCTGCTAAAAAAGTTGGAATGACAAAAGGTATTTTCGGTTTATGTTCATTTAATCTAGAATATTTAGAGCTCTGTAAAAACTATTTTTTATGTGTTGTTTGGTGTTGTTGACAGGAAGTCACACAACCTGTATGTTGTCAAAAAGTCTAATAAATAATATCAATGATAATAGCAACAGTAACTATAAATTTAAGGTAAGATTTACAATCAATACATTTAACAATAAAAAAAAATTCAAATTGAACACATCATATTCAATGTAAAAATAAATGTAGTAAATGGCTGGATGTTATTGAAGCAACAATAAATAGCTATGTATCTGTATTATTTTTTATAAATATATATAATAATTATTTGTTAGTGATTTACTGTCCTATTTATCTTTTACTAAAAAATATTAACACCACCAAACAACGTATATCTGAGCAGAGATTTTATATTACTAACATTATGGGACCATCAGAAATTATTTTCAGGCAACGTACCCATTATAATAAATATATTTTCTACCAAAGCTAAAGAAGAAAAAATTGAATGGATAATTACAACATCTATTCTAATATTTTAGCATATTTGTGTAATTGATGGATTTAATTGCTACACTAAGTTATAGAAGTCATTATGTTCTAGGTTAATATTAGTAGAAGTCATGTCATGGGGTAGGAAAATATATATATATATATATTTTAGGTTTCAACACATTTTTACTCAATCAATGTTTATTATACAGTTAAGTGTGTATATAAAAGCATTTTTTCCTCCATTTTAAAAAATCATAACTGGACTCTGCTCCTGGCCTAAACATCAAACTTTTTCTTCTACATCCATTAAAAAAGGTTTTTATTTAGTGTAAAACTCTGTTCAGCATCAGCACAGAAAACACATTCAGACTTCATTAATATCTTCAAGCGACTACAGAGCTAAGTTTAAATTATAACTGAGATGAGTGACTCTTTGTAAATATATGTACAACTGAAATAACTTAAAAAGTGAAACATTTCCATAAACTTTAAAGAGCAACACAGTAAGTGTGTCACCCATCATGTTTTAGCTTACAGTGTGGCACACATTTTAAAAGCCATCTCATAAATAAAAGAGCAGACCATAGTATGAGAAAATGTAACACATGCTATTTAACTTTAATTCAGAGTCTGTCTTTTTTTTTCCCAGGATATTGTGAATTTGAGAGGCTGGGTTTAAATGTTATAATTTGTCTGTGTTTCTATATTCTGTGACAATGTGAGTAAACTGCTCAGAAGTCACCTTATAGAAACACATAACTAATGTTTCATGTCAGACTACCAAATGATGCAGCCTCTTTTCTTCCATGCACTCAGGGACTGTGTGTTCTTTTGTGCAAATGTGCAAAAAGTGTGGGTTTTCCTTGTGTGTGTGGCGTGCACATGCGCGTTGGGTCGGCTTCCTGGAGTCCTCTTTAAACTGTGCATCAAAGCATGACTAACGAGTCAGCACACGAGTCAGTCCTTGTCCGCCATGACATTGTGGCGTCATCGCTGGGATTTAGATGTCGCCTATCATCGCTCAGGCAAGGTCTGAAAAGCTTCAGTACGCAGAGTTTGCATGGTAACATACTGTAGTAATTCACTCTGTCATTATTACTGGGGTTGAGGACATTGTTTATCACAGCAGCTGTGTCAAACTTTTATTGTCTCAGTTTCAAATTATGAACATGTTTTATACAACAATAAAAGACAAAACATACAGAAGTAGTGCAAGCCTTTAATAAGAGCACCATGTGTGTGTCCATGTGCTGTGCAGAGATGTAAATGTATGTGTTACAGAGACAGTGGATACAAATACAGTAGTAGAATAAAGACAAACATTCAGATTTAGAAACCATACAATATATACTTATATTGTACTTATGTTAGAGTTTGTATGGTGTAGAGAGTGGAGGTCCTTTATTAGGGCATGACTAATGACATTCAGCAGTTCACTCACACTGAAGTTCACTGTGGTGCTTGAAGCTTGACACACTATTCAGATTACAAACATAATCGAACAATTTCATCTTCCATACGACTAAATATTTTCCACTAGTTCTTCCCTCACCTATTTGTAGGTGCAAGTTGCAAAAATATTTGTTTGATACGAAAGGCAGTGAATTATTCAGGGATTATTTAATAATGCAGAGAAGCGAGGGGGAGACTCAAAACCATGGCAGTGCTCAGCCTGGCTGCCTGCAAGCTCTATGCCACACATACAGAACACACCATATGTATTGCCCTGTTTGTTTCTAATTGGCGGCCATACCTCGTCTTTACAGACACACAACCTTCATCCACACTTCATTTTGCACTTGTATAGTCTCTTACATACGTCCCATTACTGAGCAGAGTGGAGAAAATGCAAATTTGCTCATTTGCTTTTCCCATAAACTGGACGTCCCCTGGATGCACCCAGAATAACACATAACTCAGCAACACTAAGTGCACAGATTGTATTTAGTATGTGTGTGTGTGTGTGTCTGTGTGCATGTTCGTCTTAATCTGAGGATCCTGCGGATACCAGTTTCACGATAGGTACTATCGTTAGAAAACAGCTGTACAGAAAAGGCTCTAGAAAAGTAGAACCAAAGCTGAGATGATATAACATTCCCTCACACACACACACACACGCGCACACACACACAGTCTACTGGGCTGATCTGTTAAGGTGAGTCACCACTTCTTAAAGCAGCAGTGGGTGGTTATGGCAGCAGCTTTAAATAGACAGCATACAGCACAAAGTCAATCGGCAGAGTAACAGAGACTGACGGAGAGAGAGAGACAGAGAGAGAGAATAAGAGAGAGATGGAGAATAAGGCAGGGAACACAGGAAAATGAGAGGTTGGGAGAGTGTATTTGAGTTGTGCTGAGCTGGAGGGCGAGGAATCATCTCACATCCGTCATGGAGGCTGGTTGCAGGGTCAAACTCAGTACTGTGGCGAATGGCACTGTTATCACACAGCTTTACATTCGCTGCGCTGCCTTTTCTCAAAGGCAGCAAAACAGGGCTGGAAGACGACCAAAAATAGAGACGCCCAATTAGAACTGTTCCCAAAGCTTTGATGGAATTAGCAGTGAAAGGGGGCTTGCATAACCCACCCTCCCAGAAAACGACAAAATGTGCAGACAGCATATGCAACGCTTGTCCTATTTACTAGAAATGAGTCCTGGGTCAATTTTCTGGTGCCGTGAAAAAATTACGTAAACAAACTGTGGACAAGGTACCATCCTCTTTTTTTGTTGTTCATTTTTGTAAGACACGTTTTATTCCATCATGTTTGGCCCTGTAAGAAAGGGTCCAGGAGTTGGGGTGTAGCCTACAGATATGAAGGTGTGGATCCGGGTGAATATCCCTCACATCAGCAGGAGCAGCAGCAGCAGCAGCAGCAGGAGCAGCCTGGTTGCTTCAGGCAATACAGCCCCACACCGCAGGAGGAAGAAACTTACAGATATTTCATCAGATTACTTTCTATACAGCCCCCTTTTTTTTAACAAACACTGACAGACACAACTCCATACCCCACTAGCATTTTAATCAAGTCATACTTTCTGTATATCAAATCTATGAATATTAAAAAAATGCAGAAAGAGCATATTTGAAATGTGTGCTGAGCACCTTAATATTAAGGCTAGTGCCAAAAGAAAATCTTTGTCAAGCCTTTACATCAAAACTGATGTTGCACATAAGAAAGTGGCACCTTATTCATGTATTTTCAAATAAGACACCAATGGATGAATACAGAAAATGTATGGTCTACTATGAAAAGGTTTTTGAATATAAGCACTTGACAGTTTCCACAGTGGCAGTGTCAGCATGTAATTAACTAGTCTTGAAAGGCTGTTCACAGTTGGCGAGGTTGACCTTGCATTTTTGTAAAGGTTTTTCTTCTGTTGTTGCTCCTGTTACTTCACAGAAGAAGATATTCATTCACAAGGTGACGCAGTGTGACTGTTCTAGCTTAGTACAGGAACCAGACAAAGACACACATGGACACGGATATCAGTGTGGACACCTCTCAGGACGTGAGCAGAACCCAGTGGCTCAGCTGCTGCTGCTGACTGGAAACACAACACAAATCAAGGTGAAATGAAAATTTATAATTAATATATATTTTTTTATTCAAAGTAAATTCAGAAAATAAAATAAATAAAATCACAAATATGTCAAATGAGGGATTTTTCTTTGACAGCAGTATTTTTTTTAATGCTCAGTCAAAAGAACTCACAATATCATTCATTTTTAGTTGTTTCAGTTGCCTCTGTTGTTAAAATGTATGTAAACAGGCATCTTTTCTGACCATGGCTGTTTGTCATACTGGAGATATTAAACACTAAACTCCAGAGTTTCTAGTCTGTGCCACCCAGCACCTTAGCACGACAGATAAATACACACCAACAGCAAACAGAGGGAAAACAAAGCTCAGCTAAAATAAGCTTTATTATTGTTATACTTATTTATTTACTTTGTATTCAAAATGTCAGTTACTATAATGTTATGGCAATGTGTTTTTTTATGTTTAATTATGAACAATAATTTAATATTTTGATAAACTCTGGTAAAATACTGAATGTGAAATAGGTTAATATCAAGGAATCATGCTGGGATCATCAGGGGGAGGAAAACACTGGATGGGCCCAGGCAGAGGCCAACAACTAAGAAACACAAAACAGAGAGAGACTGCGGCACAAAACGGGTTAAGTGTAAGGGGCAACTCCCCTCTTACTCCCTACCCAAGCAGACAAAAAGAGAGTGAGGGAGTGAGGGAGTGGAGATTGTTGGGACCTTCGTCCTCCTCCTCTCACTAAGTAAGGAGTCGGATGGGGGCGGTGGGGGTGGAGCAAGTCAGGGGGTGGCGGAGAGCGCCGCCGAGCGTGCCTAATCGGACAGGACAGTTCCTGCTTATTATAGAACCAAGCACAGATAATAAAATCTGAATCAAACTGCCAGCTGAGAGCCGCGAGAGAACATCCTCCTCTTCAATTTTTAAAGTTATGGAAGCGCTTGACACTGAGGTGGATCAAATAACACCAGTTTGCGTGCAAATACTTACTTAGCGAGCAAGCACGGCCCAAATCTGCGCAGTCGACACGCAGGTATAAGCGGCACTGCAGCTCCGGCTAATTACACCACAGCCCCAACAACATTTCAGTCCAGTCACTCCTCCTCCGCTCCCATTCCCACCAACTCACCAACTGTCACAATCACCCCATTGAGTGGGCACCGTTTATAGATTTCCATTCGTTTTTATGAGGGTAGTGAGCGCAATGACAAATTCATGTTTTGGCTGCTGGGAACTGGTCGCAATCACGGAAACACCAAAACACCCAAACATTGAGAGCAGAGGGGCCGAAGAGAGCAGGAAGCAAGCGAGAGAAACAGGCACAGCCAAGAAGTGGCTGGCAGCTCTGACCAAGCTGCAGGCCAACCCTTATCTCCTTCAAATTGTGCTTGTACACGGCTAATTTAAAATAGCAATTTACATTTTCACAAAAATATAATTCTGCTTTTAAGTTTTTAATTGTTATTTTGTACAATTTTTGTATTTATTTATCTTGCAACTCTGGTAGGTTTAAAATTAAGTTCTCTTGGATGTAAACTTGACGACCAGTGGTGGACAGTAACGGAGTACATTTACTTGAATACTGTACTTGAGTAAATTTTTTCAGTATTTGTACTTTACTTGAGTATTTGTTTTTTTTTGAAAACTTTTACTTTCACTCCACTACATTTCTACATTGTACATTATTATTGTTGAGTGTGTAACTTCTGACCACACCCATCAGTGAATCTCCATGTGGTCAGAGGAAACCAAGTACAAACTTCCAATCATTGAAGGACTGGTTTTGAGCCTGGTGTTAAGTTACTCTTAATATCTATGCAGCATTCATGCCACATCAGTGTAATTATGTTTTCAGTAGCATTTGCATCAACATCCAGGTCATAATTACAACCTTCAACTAATCCAACTTGATAAAGAAGTCCCTAAAACACCACAAAGACCCCACATCATCTAATGTGTGCTGGGCAGTGTCAGTTTGAATAGTTGTGTTGCAGTGAATGGTGTTTATTTAACCCTTACATTACCAACTCTGCCAGCATATTAACCCTCCCCATTGTTGGTCGCACATTATGTCAATTAAATCAGGAAGGTAATGTGCAGCAAAACATACTTTATCTTTACAGGTTTTTGCAAATAAATGTTTCATGTTTGAAGGACTGCTGACCAAAGAGGTGCTGCTTTAAATCTCTGCCCCGATTTTGAATGTGGATACTGGAAATAATCATCCATCACCAACTTTCAGATTTTTTATTTTTCAAGTCCATACCTGTTATGTGTTACCATGTTAGTGGGTTGATTAGTGTCAGTGGCTTGATAGTTTACATCCCTAATGACAGAGTTAGTACATTTAAGGCATGCATGTGTGAAAAGAACATAAAAACAAGTTATTCAGGGTTTGTTTTAGTTACCCGCATTTTTCATTTTACCAGTTTAGCAACTGTAGTGGAAAATTATGTTATGGGAAATTACTGCTGATTTACTGAGAGATGTTGAACTCATGTAACCAATGTACTATGTCTGTGTGTGTCTGTGTGTAGCCATTGTTTTGAGTAGCCACGGTCACTTTTCTCCTTCCCAGACAGAAAACACACTTCATATCAGCCCTCTGCTTTCTCACATGTGAAATACACACACTCGATTGTTGCTGGCTCTTGTATGTCTCCCTTGCTCACTCTGAATACAACCTTATATGGGTAACTTCTCTTGTATGATTTGATTATTTGCATACTTGTATAGAACCAATGTGAATGCATTATTTCTTTGGGCATTGTTCAGCTTCACAGCTGTGGACTTGTGTAATGTTCCTGTTGCATGAGAGATACTTTTTCTGATATTAAAATAAGAAAAACACACAATGCTCCAGTGTGTGAAAAGAGTTTTATTTTCACAGGACAGATGGGAAAAATCCACAACACACTATATTAAAAGGAGTATTGAGGAGATGAGGATAAATGTGATTCTGTATTTGTAGGGGTCCTGAAGACCGAAACACAACCTCTAGAGCTCCTCACTAACCACTATAGCTTCGCCTGTTCATTTAATTCACTTGATTTTTTTTTTTTTTTTACATATAAAATATATTCTTCATCATGTAACATGTCAACAATATGTGGTTCTATTTGTACAATTTATTAATGTGACAGAAGAAAATAATCTGTTCTTAGCTTGAGTTATAAATTTGTGAGAACAAGACACCACGTCGACCTCCATTTGATTCAAACACACTTTGACTATTAAGTTTTTGTGGAGCTGCCTGTAGGTGTGCCATCTGTGCCTGCTGGTCGTAACTACATCACTAGTCAGCCTGTTTTTCCCTTGTCTGTGTGCATTGAGTGCATATCTCTGTCCAACTGTTTGCTGGTTGGTGTATAGTAATATTTGATGCCAGTAAGAGCGATACATAAGCTTTCATTAGATCTTATCATATGTCCCTGTTAGAGCTGCGATTTACTCTGGGACCAGCAGCTGTGATGTTTTTGGAAAACTCTGAGAATAAGTAGAACATGTGGTGTGACATCATTTGGCACATTTGTGATGCTTGATAATAATCCATTTACATATAATTTTGGGTAGACTTTCATTTTTGCAAAACTCCAGCTCCGCTACAAGTTTGAAACAAGTGAAGGATGGGGGTGTGTGGTGGGTTAAAAACTGGCAAACAAGCCTGGGCTTTAAACTGGGTTGTATGGATTAAGTCATTCAGTGAAGCCCACAGCATGTACTTTACTGAAGACAGACACTCTATTCAAACATGAGTCACAAAAAAACACATTTTGTAGTGCTTACTTCGTAACAACCCAACTTGGGAAAAAAACCCAAAACTAATGCTTTTGAAGTTATACAGTATTACTCAAAGCTATGTTGTACAACTAAAGACTATATACTGTGATATAAAGATACACCAGAGAAAATCTACCATAATAATATACATGCATTATGATTCATCTGCATTTACATGGCAGCTATTTGACTCAACAAGGCCTGAGATGAAAAGTTAAAATTTCTTGCTCAGTTGGGTCTGCTGATGACAGGCAGCTACATGACCATAATAATCTCCCATAAAGTCCCATGCACACTCACACACACACGCACACGCACACACACAGTGAACAAGCATGTCATCAGTAATTTAGCCGTCTGTGATAGTGACAGGATAATGACAAGTAGCAGGACACAACTCAGAAATAAGTAAAAACAACCAAACACAGAGAAAAACAAAAGAAAGAAAAACATATTTTGACTCTTTTCTTAAGACCTGTTTGGTTGTTTGTGCACAGACGGACAGAAGAGGCCAATTATCTATAAAAAATATTATAGCCCCAAGGTGGCGCTGACAATAGAAAGTGATTTACTGAAGGATGTGACGGCAGGATATGGATTGCTCATCAGATGATTACGTCTTGAAAAGAGAGAGTGTGTGTGTGTGTTCCTTACTGGATGTGATTTTATCTTATAAAACTTGAAGTAAAAGTGGTTGCAATATAATCCTAAATGTTATCAACCATGAAATATAAAAAAAACAAACACAGAAAGAGCCAGTTGAACTTTTGAAGCAATATATAAGATTGAAATGTGAGATAAAACAACGTTTCAGAGACAAAATGACGTGATGTGATGTGACAGGACTTAAGATAAGGAAACTTAATCAGGATTAGAGAAGAAAATATTACAAAATCATTAAGTAGGATACCTTACAAAATATGAACCACAATGAGATCAAATGAGGCCACAGCAATCAAGATGAGATGATACAATAGGATGATAAGACAATTTAGTCATAAAGGGCAAAATGAAATAGAATAAAATAAAATAAAATAAAATAAAATAAAATAAAATATGGTATGGGATAAGAAAAATAAATGAGCAAACAAAATGTGGCATATGAAGAATGATCAATATTAAATAAATAAGAAGAAATTAATGAAAAGAAATCATGATATTTGTTGTTT
>OOFC01002479.1:2481-13848 GCA_900323345.1 Pseudochromis fuscus | reverse complement strand
TTCAAGTGGTCAGACTTACTCAAGATAGTGTGTCTGACCACGAGAGTGTAGATGTCTCTAAGAGGCTTTCAGTCTGTGGTCTCACTGAGTAAAAGTCTTGTTATGCTCCCTCTAAAATGCACTGCAATACAATATAACAGCCAAGGCTGTTTGGTATAGAGAAATACTTACCGAGGAATATCTCATGATTCTTTTTTATCTGGCTTTCTAAGCAATTTATGTTTGTGTGGAGATGAAACCATTGATTTTTTTCTAAGGGCTTTTAAGGCTGCTTTGTACTTTGAGATGTTAGGTAACATGTTGCTGTCACAGTAAAAGCAGGATGGGTTTCAGCACTGGATTCATGGTGGATCATCAAACATCCTCATATATCAAATCAAATCAAATCAATCTTTATTTGTATAGCACCTTTCACACAATTGAATTTGTGACACAAAGTACTTTACGTAAAAACAAAAGAAAAAGAACATTTGTCATGTGGTGTGATGAATATATAATATATATAGACATGATATAACAAACAGTGAAAGTTCAAAGGTCATACCGAACAGCTTTAGGGTTTTTTTATTGTCATACAAGCACAAATAAATCAATTCAGTTAAATTACAATGAGCTTTTCTGTTATTCAGAAAGTGATGTGTTTACTATAAATAACAATGTTCTTTTATTTTGATAGTATTCTTTCTACAACCCCATTTTCTGAAATAGTTGGGACACTGGCATTTGAACATGGCCATGTTGGTAAATGGAAAATATTTATATAGCGCTTTCATGACCTAAGCTAGGTCCCAAAGCAATTCAACTCATTCACCCATTCACACATCAGTAGCTACCGAGCTGCCATGCAAGGCACTAGCCACCATTGGGAGCAACTTAGGGTTCAGTGTCTTGCCCAAGGACACTTCAACAGGGACAGGGGGAGCGAACCCATGAACTTTTGGTTTACCCACTCTACCACCTGAGCCACAGCCGCCCACTATTACTCATCATCAGTAGGGTAAAACTAACCTGTCTGACGATGGTCTAAACCCAGCTCACGTTCCCTACCAGCATGTTGGTTGTTTGGAGCCAGAAGTGACCATATTTGGATATGAAGGGAGGAGTGAGGAGGCGTCTCTGACCCTTGAACCTGAGGACACTGTCCAATGTGTACGAGACTGGACTAAATAGTCCACTTTTTGAATCCTAACATCTCCTTAGTGATAAATGATTTTCAGATGGACCAGACCTCTGAGAAGAAGAGTTCACTTTATCAATCTGGTATCATTAAATACAGTATTTCAGGATTGAAAATGACCATTTTTGTATTAAAGTCAGTTGCACTTTTTTTGCATTTTTCTGCTGTGGCCTAAGTTTTGAGACCTGGTTGTTACAACGTTTTCTTTCTTTTTCTTTTCTTTTGTTTTTTTTCATAGCATCCCAACTTTTTTGGAAACAGGGCTGCATGTACCTACATGTAGTACCAACATTTACAGCTTCAGAAACAGCTGCTGCAGTTCAGACAGTCAACCTCCCTTTTTCATATCCTTTATTAAACTGTCACATGTTCACAGTGTCTGCTGCATCACTCTGATCATTTCTTACTTTCCAGTTCACAAGTGACTTGAAGTTAAGACCTGACGCCTGATTAAAGAGCGAGGAAGAAAAAACAGCAAGAACCAATTAATGAGTCATTGTCAACAGTGGACATGAGAAAAATGTACATTCAAAGTGTGTGGGTTGACGACTAAAATGTCAGAGTTTTTAAAAATCTCCTTCTTGTTTTTGCTTTTTAATTATAATTCCAGCTGAATTATAAAATGTTAAAAGCCTCGGCTTCACCCACTCTTAAAAGCTTCTTGTGAGCACAGGTTACTTCCACCTCAGCAGACCCACACACAAACCTTTAAGTAATCTGAGGTATGAAACAAATCGAAACCAGCTGCATAATGAAATAAAACCAAATAAAAAACCAAGTGATCTGTGCATTGGTTAGCACTGCACGACCCCAGCATTAAAAAAGTAGCTTCAGTCCTTATTGTGACTTTTTCTTGTAGCAATCAGATCTTATATTCTCATACGCCTGAATTTTATCGTGCAGATTATTGGATATGCACTGTATGGTTTATACAGTAGATCTATGGCTTGGGGGTTTTATTAAAGGTACAATCTAGATTTAGTTTTACTCTAATTTAGGAGTATTTACTTGTGTCTTGTGCAGTACTTTGTCCTAACTCTGTTCCATTATTTAAAAAAAGTCATCTATCATTTAAAGAGTGGGAGTTTAACTCTCTCATAATATGCAGATTTTTTGGGGGTGAACTTACTGTTTGAGAGAGAAAAATAAAAAGTCTGAAACTCTAAAAATCAGTTGTGGAGAAGTTCAGCAGTTTAGCCTTGATATTGCTTAATTGGGGACTTGAAGTTTATTTTAAACTTCACGAAAACTTTTGAGAAATGTTCCCATTGAAACAATTAGATGTATAAATATAAAATAAAGGCGCATTAGTCAACTAAATACACACAGCAGCACAAGATTAAAAGTATTTTATCTGAGGGTTTTTAGGTCTCTGTGAGGTGACATCAGGGCTTCATTTGCTCTGTGGTGAGAAATAATGTGGGTAGAAATCAACTTTCTCTCGGCTGATTGTGTCTCTTTGTTGATAAGTATAAGATACAAAACTGTATATATAAAGCCTCTCTTTACAGGACAAGAAAACTACAACACACAAGGATCTTAATGAGGCTCAGTTGGTTGTAAGATCTGTCCACCTGTGATCGGATCACAAGTGGACAGCTCTGAATAGAAACAACCACCAAAACCCACCGAGATCCGATCCCTCAGACCACATGTGGAGGTGGTCTGGGATGCATGTGACCACATATGCTGCTTTTCATGGGTCCTTCGTGTTTGTTCTGCACTCGTTTGCAACTCGTGCATGTGTGCACGGGCCCTGGCGTTGCCGTGGTGACATCCACACACAAGTGGTTGGCATGTTAACTACAGGTGTAAACAAAGATGCTTCTCAGCTGTCCACTTGTGATCCAATCACCTGAGATGCATTTGAAACCCACCGCTCTGAGCGATCCCTTTATGTTGCACTGATGCTGAGCTGAATGTGGCTCTAACAGCAGGAGGACGGCAGAGGTTGAGCTGTGTAGCTGAACTTGTTAAATATGACTTGGATCAATTTCTCTTTGTTGAGTTCAGGTGCAGTGATTTACTCCTGATTGCCACGTTAAAGCTCTGTGACTGTGCTTGTACTGATGTGCCCCTTCAGCTGACTTCTTCTCCACACATTATTTAGCACATACTGTAGCTCCTCTGTGTTGTTAAATTGTCCTTTCTCATTTGAGAAAGTGATCTGTCAAAAGCAAATTCTCACCGCCATGGAGCAAATTGTGAGTTGGAGTCACTACACAAACCTCTGGTAGTGAAAAAATGACAGACACCAGAGACTGAGTGCAGAATGGATGAAGCTACGTCACCCATTGGTTTGTGGAGTTGCATTTTGAGGCCAGGAGTTTGGTATTTGAATGTCACCATGTTGGATGTTTGGACCATATTTGGATATGAGGGGAGGAGTGAGGTTGGTCTGACCTGTGAACAGCCCTCATTGGGAAATGGGCGTGTCAATCAAACTAACCACACCTCTATAACTTCCTCTTCTCTCAGTCTAATTTCTCCTTAATGATGAAATGATTTTCAGATGGACCACCAGAATTAACTTTATCTAGTGACATCAGAATGACTTGTGGAAACAATGTATTGATTGACTCAGTATTTCAGGATTGAAAAGAACCATTTTTGAATTGAAGACAATTGGAGCCAGAGTTTTTCACAGCCAGCATCTAGTGGCCATCAAGAGTATTACACTTTTTTGCACTTCAGCGTTGGCCTTGTTAGAGCCCGATGTGTAACAATGACCCAAAATGTAACAATGTCCTGAATTGTTATTAAAAAAAATTTATTAAATCCAAAATATAATAACACCCAAAATGTAAGAAGTTGTTACATTTTAGGCAAAGTTTTTACTTTTTGGCCTCAACATTTGCTACATTATTGACCTGCTATTGAATTTTGGATTTTATTACATTGGGGTTTTTTTTGTTTGTTTTTATAACAATTTGGGTCATTGTTACATTTCAGGTCTTTGTTACATATAAGGCTCTAACAGGCCTCATTTTTAAGCCCCACATACAAAAAACATATTGTACACTTAGAAGGTATTTTAATAGTTGACTAGATTTGTGGTGAACTCAGAAATATTTTAATATCATATCATAAATCTGCCACACTTTTTCTCGTGCATATAATTCAATAAACCTCAGTAAAATCTACATTGAATTCTACCCTCTAAAATTAAATTACACAAAGTTAATTCAGTGCAGAACTTTGTGTCAGGTGAACTCAAAACTTTCATATTTCTGTCCTGAGCTTAGCTACAATTTTTGTGTGCAAGCTGTTTCTGATAAACTTTGAGGTTGAGAGAGTCCATTGGGATTTACAGTGTACAATTGGAAAAATATTATATCTAACCATATGAGATGTTTCCACTGACATCTCCAGTTAAAGTTTGAATAAAAGGCAGGACTCAGCTGGAAAGTTGCAGTCTTTTCTCCGGAGGTTGTCAAATATCAGTTAAAATATCGGACATTTCATCACAGCTAAACTCCTGGAATGTGATAAACATCAAAGATTTATTCGCCACCGCCGCCGTGTCCAAAGGTGGAGTTTTTACGTGGTCTTTATCATTTTTGACACAAAGGTTATCAGTTCATCTCAGCTTAATTTTTCTGGACACATCTGAGTATTATGATCAATGGACAAGTTATAAAGTAAATATTGCAGGTATTGGCCTCACTCACGCTGCTGCTGCTGCTGCTGTTATGAATGTGAGGGGGTATAGAGTCAGACAGTCAGCAGATCACAAAGTAGTTTGTTGCTCCTCTTGTGTCAAAAACAAGTCGTCAAACATTTCACTAGGACTGCTCTGCCCGGCTTCATCATGTTCAACACACTGCTACTGCTAACTGCACTGAGAGGATGTAGCACTGAGCTCTCATCACTTTGTTTCTAATCAGGAGTCACTGAAAAGCTGTTTTGTGATTTAAACACTTCCTCATAATTATCTGACTTCTAGAGCGAGACCGATTTATTGGTGAGATGATTTCATTGTCCCATGTTGGCCTTTCACAGATGCAGTGTATTGGTATTGATTCATCCGACAAATATGAAAACTTCTTTCCTCAGAACGAGGATTGTTAGAGCCTGATGTGCAACAACGACCCAAAATGTAACAACGTCCTGAATTGTAAATAAAAACCCTGAAATGTAATGACTAGGGATGGGTATGGTTAGGATTTTTATTAATCTGATTCTCATTTCAGTTCTGGTTATCGATTCTAGTTCCTAACGATTCCAAAAACAAAAACATTTCCCCTTTTCCACCGAACAAGAACGGGTGCTAGGTCCGTGCTGGTTCTAGTCCTGGTGGTTAGTTGGTTCAGATCCAGTTTCTCCTATGAACCAGTTTGTTTTTCCACCGGCAAGGAGCCAAGTTGGGGCCCCGTCACATAAAACGTCAGTATGTCACTGCATAGGTAGCCGCTTCACAACAACCGGCCGCTAACAAGCTAGCTGCTGTTAACAAACTACTGTTACCCTGTTACTATCAGTCCATGAAAACAATGTTTTTTCAGCAGAGTTGTTTTTCCATTGAGTTAACAGTGGAAAAGGGGAAACTTTCGACCACTTTCCATTTCCTGTTGCCATGCGGCGTCACGTGACGTGTTAGAGACGTAACAGACAGGTCCTGGAAGATATCTAAAGTCCGTTTGCAGCCGTTGTGTAAAATGAGCGCATCTAGGAACCGATAAGCAGAACTGAAATTATAATTTTTTATGGATACCTGGTACTCACTAAATTTATTTCGGTTCCTACTTGGAACTGAATTTCGGTACCAAACCCTTGTAATAACTGGTTGATAATGTAACAAAAGTGTTGAGCCTGAAATGTAATAGAAAAATATGTAAGAAAACCCAAATTGTTACCTTTCAGGTCGTTGTTACATATTGGGCTCTAACAAGACATAATGACATAATAATAACACAACACCTTTCACCACATGTTGTACTTCTTTGTCAGCAGCTACACTTACATTTCAAATTAGCTGCTATGCCCACATTTCATTTCTTTTATGTTTAAGTAAAATGTTTTAAAATTTTAGGATTACAGTGAATTTCTCCCTTTTTAAATCTCAGTTTTTATATTATTCACATTTCCAGTTGGTATTTTCCACTATTTGAACTGAGCCACACTCACTGAGCTGCAGCTGTCACCCTGGGTTCTGCTTTAGTTTCCCTCCACACTGCACTATGTCTGGTGATTAGTAACCTCTATCTTACTTATCTGTGGACATCAGCCTATTTTTTTCAATGAAGAGCAATTTAAAGCACATTTTTCCATTGACACACATCCAGTCAGTTTAATGGAAGCTCCACATTAAAGAATAATAAGTATTGGAAAAAAGGGGGCATGTCTCTCATATTAAGTAGTGAATGGATGGCTGTACTGTGGGTTATGTTAAATTTACACATATGTAATATTTTAAAAGGGTTATTTCTGCTGTATCTGATGTTCAGGCTCTGATCCGACTCTGTGAATTTTCAGATCTGTCTGCGGCCGTCCAGAAGTTCTCCCAGTCCCTGCAGGAGTTCCAGTTCGAGTGCATAGGTGATGCCGAGACAGATGATGAGGTGAACATTGGTAAGTTCAGTTCAGCGATGCCCAAGAGGAGCAGATCTCTCTTTCTAGTCTTTCATCTCCTTCCTCACCTCAATCACAACCTGCTCTGACATTTCTGTAAAGATCCTCATGGGAAACCACCTGGCTGCAGCGCCGCCATGTATTATGAGAGCAAATGATCTCTGGCTCAGGATCAAGTCTTCAAAGCCTGTCATTATATTTAAAGAAATTTTACATTAGTTGTTAAAGCTTTATCTGAGTCATTGTTTTCTGACACAATCCAGCACACTCAACACATTCTTACAATGGGATTTCAGTATGGATCTTAAGGTTATCTGCAATGCATGTATAATTAATGCTATTGATTTGCTTATGATGCTTCCCTTGTATCTTTTCAAGCCTGCAAGAGATCAAAGAAACTAATTGTGATCAGTGTCAGAGATTAATGGAGGTGCAAACCTCCGGGCCTCAAACAGGAATATGAAAGCAGCTGTGCAGAGGGCCTCGTTGGCTCTAATGGGCAGGACTCCCAGTCTGGCCTCTTCTTCCTCTTTTTTTTTTTTTTTTCATACTGCTCATTATCCCCAGCTTGAGTCCTTCGCTCTGTGGAGCTGTAGACTGCTGAATTACTGTCCATCTGTGAGGGCTAGACGGGATATCGACCTCCTCTACATGAGGCTGTAATGTTCATCTGAATGCTAAATGAATAGTCCTTTTTCCTAACAAAGCTGCAGTGACTGTATGATGGCCATGGGTGCAGGGGACCAATTAGGCTTATTGGAAAAATACACACCCAAATCCAGGCCTCATTAGAATCAAGCACACTTTAATTTGAGCCAGCGTTCCCCTTCCCCGGCCTTCAATAAAGGGGATTGTTGATCTCAGGTTTGAACAATGGGTGTTTTAGCTGGCCACCTGTAGCTGGGCCTTTTCCAGGATTTAAATTGCAAAGCACTGGTACAATAATGAAAAAAAAAGGTCTGTGTCATCTCTTTTGAAACCATTTATAGACTGTTATTGATGCATCTGGGTTTTATTTAAACAAACCAACAGATTTAAGTAGATGTGCAGTTTGAAGAAGGTAAATCGCTGTGTGTGGGAGACAGATACAGAACAAACCTGGAAATAGCACCTTTAGAAAAATGGCCGTCACGTGGCCTTAAACGCGCCATCTGAAAATGTCTTCATCTGTAAACATTGGCGAGTTGTTCAGCATCGTTGTTGTGCATCATGTCATTTTTATGTCTCTACTGTGAAAAATGAAGGAGCTGTCATGGTTTCAAGAAAAGGAAAAAGTGTTTTTTTTTTTTTCTGTGATTTTTGTGAACACTGTGCAGCAAATCGCTCAGAAAAATACCGGCACCTGTCACGTGAATGAGTTGTTTTGGCATTTTAACAACAGATTGTTTATTCAGCAATCCCACCAAAAACTAGAAAATATTCAAAGAGCAGAAACCTCAGTGAAGGCATGATCCATATATCTGTTTTTGATCTGCTGTGTCCACAAATGAAGTCCGATCTCCACCAAATCGTCTCATATTGTAGACGACAAAACCTGTAAATGAATAATGAATTTTTGAAATATTCACCTATTAAAGAGATGAGGACTTTATAGTATTTCTGAATTATTATTAGTATTATTATTTGGACAGGATACCTTTGTAATCCGTTGCTCCTTAGGTGTAATAAGTTTTTTTGTAATGTTGCTATCAAACAAATAAAGCAACATATGTAAAATCATACTCTCCTTGATGAAGGTAATAAAGTAATTCCATGTGCTAATGTGCAAAATTCCTCACATCTCCAGCCCACAAACATGGATCCTGTGCTCTGCCAAAAATCTAATCATTTGTTCCTTGGGTAAAACCATATGTCTGAAAAAATCATCCAGATCATTTCTGATGAGAACTGAACCTCCTTGGTGGAGGCAGGACAGTAATTCTATATAATAATGCACAAAATTTAAATTCCTTGCATCCCCAACACATCATTTCTGGCTCCATAATTACACCACATGAGCTATTTTGGGTTGCAGCATTATATTTAAGTGCAGTTTCTGTCTCACTCTGAGCTATACCCCCGTGTTCACTCCCCATCTCGTGGAGAAAAGGCCATGATTGCTATTTGAGTGAAAAAAATGAAACAGCCTGTTGAAATCAATCTAGTCATCAATGAAACTGAGCTTTCTGACTGACATGGCCAGACCCTTGCGTGAATGCCAGGCATGATCCTGATGCGGTATCGGTGTAGTTCACTTTGATGCTCCCAACTTCCCCGCAGAACACCGGCATCCTGTATGCGCTGGCAGACGGGTTCACCTGACCTTTTATTGATTTCACTCTGTGACTTCCCGCAGTGACATTCACATTCTTCGCCAGTTATGTGGGAATCAATGGGGCCAAAAGATTGATGTGGGTATAGAAATTAAAATTTTTTAGAAAAGTTACAGGCCCTTGTCTCAGAAGGTCAATCCTTTAGTCTCCAGGAGCTGTCCAGAGCCTTCTGAGGTGGAACAAGTGAGACTCTGGATCAGAGGAGTTAAATATCACGCAGGCAGGCAATAGTTAGGCCTCAAGAAATTGATCGTGAACATGCAACTCCTATTATAGTGTGAAGAAAAAAATATACCCATATGGGATTTTTTTTCTTTTTTCTGCAAAAAGCTTCCATCCATTGGTGTGCTACTAGATTTTATTACATCCAGTGATTCATCAGGTCTATTGTCTTTCCTCCATTTACCAGTGAATGATATGCAAGCTATAACCTCGCTTTGACTCCCATTTCCTTTCTTCAGAGTCTAATCTTGTCCCATCAGCGGCTCCAGCTGTGCCCTTTACCCCCTGAGAGGTTTGCACTGTTGATAAAGGAGCTGGTGGCGTTAATAGGAGGCTGGCCCGCCTGCAGGATCACTGGCACAAAATCATTGCTCCCTGGTCTTTAAAAGCTTTGGTGTGTAAATGGACCAAAGTGTCTGAGATGATGCATGGGTCCCCATGCCAGGCTGTCGGCGCTGATAATGATGTTACTGTTTTGGCAAGCAGAGCAGCTCGACCGCTGCTAAATGGCTGAACACAGGGTGACACGGGGGCTGACCAACAGAGGCCGCAGCCTCTATTTAATGAAGCTGTGAAGCTATCAAGGCACAATTCTCCGGCAGATAAGACTCGATGTATTGTATGCTGAAATCATCCGACCCTGCACAATGTGATATAGGCTAGTGAAGTACGGCCCAGATGGCGTGAACATATCTGTAGCACATCAGTCTCCTCTGCGTGGTGACGGTGTATTGTGGAGCCGAGCAGGGGAAGAAAATAAAGAGAAGCAATCAGTGGGCTCCATTCAATTGAAGTATTGTTTTTTACGGCTGGTCTTGGTTTTAAATTGGACAGCTGCATGTTTTTATTAGCTTCTAAAATGTGCTGCACTGAAAGGTCTGAAGCTGCAGTGCAAATAAACATTTTAGCACCATGCTACAGTGCTTGTGGGGTGCTGGGAACATCTGGTGTTTAACGGCTGTGCCACCGTGTTTTTTAAAATATATTTTTTTCATCATCTGAATGAAGCCGCACAGCAGTTCGCTGTGTGTCCTCGCCGAATGGTGAGCATATTGAGCGTGATGTATCCTACATGTTAATGCATTTATTAACCAAACATCCAGCGTGTGCCGCTTTAATGGGGTCTTGCTTAAATGATCTTTCTTTGTGTTTCAGCTCAGTCATTCAAAGAGTTCTCGCAGCTGTTGAACACTGTTGAAGAGGAGAGAAGACGCTTGGTAAGAGCACACAACAAAACACAACAAATAACTAAGACTGCAAAAACAAGTGTCGCTTTTGTGCTTTTGATTGACAGCAATATTTAGATGCAACAAATCACAAAAGCACATATTGGCTGTTATCTGGTTTACATTTCTCCAATCTTTGTTGCTGTAAATAAATATACTTTTAATTGGTTTGCTTTGCTCAAATCCAAACATTATGGTGTTAAACATGATTTTGTTTCTTGGAATTTATTGTAGCCAATCAAGAAAATAATCAACAAACATCCCACAATGTGGCTGTAGTTGCACATTAACTTTGTCTGAATGCTAATGACTGTTCAGTTGCAATTCACCAAAATTTGTAATTATAATAATTTCTTCTCCCATAATGAAGCGATTTATATTTGTTACTAACAGCAGAGTAACTGAGACTCTGGTCCCCTGCTGTCTGCAGACCTGTGCTGTGAAGCCATGGATGAACTTACTGTAGACATCCTGTAGACAACGTCCTGTGTGTACATCAGCTGACTGACAGTAAACAGAGCTCCACATCATGAACAGTGTCCGATAATATAAAAACTGTTTAATGTAATGAACAGCAAAGGAAGTGAGGAACTTTGACCAAAACCAATTAAGGCTTCGTGTTTCTCTGTGATGGATTTCTGAGCTCAGATAATTTTCAGTCGGTGGACATTTAGTTTTTTCCCGTGTTGTACAAAAAGTGGCAGTTATGGCTCTGGTTGGCTGATCTAAAGGTCGGAAAACAAGCCTCCAACTACGCTGAATGTCTGCAGACAAACCAGGCATGACATAAAGGGCAAGGGCGATTGAGGTGGAGGATGGGTGGGGGGTGGATGTCCCACCCGGAGTGAGACTGTTGCAG